>JAEAOA010002144.1:1237462-1277462 GCA_016746295.1 Potamilus streckersoni
TTGATTGGAAGAGCACTATTCAATACCCAAGGAATAACATGTGTTTAAGGGGAATTTATCTTTGTAAAGAAATTGGAAAGAGGTTGCATTTCTTAATAATTATTCATTTTATTAATTTAATGCTATTTCAAGATAAAGTGCAAAATTTGCAAAAAGAAACTTGAAGAATTGGTAACTGAATGGATCACCAGAGTTTTATATTTTGAAATATTCTTGAAAACTAATATAATTCTTAGTCATCAAATATTTTATAATCTATCTTCACTGATAGTATATAAAACATTCCTGTATATGCCGTTGGATTATATGATGAGTATGAAAGGTCACCTGTTTTGTACGATCTGATAAATGAACCATTCTTCAAGATTTTATATTTTTAAAGGTACAGTTTTAATTGTGCAGTTTTTTCAGCTTCAGTCTATAGTTTTTTTACTTATCTGCACTCCCGTTTCTTTTTCATTTAACATATATACTCTCTTATAAGTCGAGTCAAACTGCAAACAATAAAAATCCTTTTCTGCCATAGCATAATGCACCTGCTGATCAGTGTCTTTGTTGTTTGTTCTATGTATTACTCTGAACAAATTGCACAGACCTATAGTTGCTCTGCACATTATGTGATGGCAGATCTGGGACTATTCCAGTAAAATGTACATGGGATGTCTGGAAGGTAGTTTCATTGGCTGGAAGTGAGCCCCTACATACAGATTATCAATTTTATATGAATTCTTGGAGCACTCAGAGTACCCTGGCACAAATTTTTAAAAAGCTGCCTTTTCAGGGCACCATCTCTGTTTAAATGGAATAGCCCTACATTATATGGTCAGATTACCGTGTCTGTTTAAATGGAACAGCCCTACATTATATGGTCAGGGTACCATGTCTGTTTAAATGGAACAACCCTACATTATATGGTCAGGGTACCATGTCTGTTTAAATGGAACAGGCCTAAATTGGTTAGGTGCATAATATCCTGTTATTGAAGGAGTTTACCATTTGGTGTTTTAGTAGTAATTCTAGAATAAATGTGTATACTTGTAACTTATAAATAAGATGTTCTAAAAAATATGTGGACTAAAGTGTATCATTGCCTTATTTTGAAGTCCTGTATGTCTGTCTACTTACAGTTGTGACATTTAGATAGGCTATTTCAGAGTATAACGTGAATCAAAATGTACAGTTGTTTTAAGTAGATTTTGGTTTTAAAAAATTTATGTTATGGTAAAAAAGCAAAGAAAAATTGCATGGATATAGGGGACAGTACCAAAATGTGGGAATAGGAAGAAAAAAAAAAACAAATGAAAAATGAGTTTCCTATTCACCTTAATAGTCACACATGCCATAATAATTGCACACCTCTCTGTCTGGTTAAAAATAACCATGTCTTGATCCATGCATGCTATGTGGGAGGAAAGCATCTGCTAAAATCTGCATAGAACATGATTTTCTCCGAATCTACCTCTATGCATTCATGATCTGTCATTACACTTAAATGAGTCTCATAAACAGTTGCTTTCTTGGTTGGTTGGTTAGGTTTTAATGGCCCTTTTTTTTATCATGCACAGGAAATTGGAGCTAAGGTGTTTTTTTTCCCAAAAAACATACCAAAGCAGCCAGCATATGATGACATTATTGAGGGCATATAAAATTTGTCCCAAGGACATACCAAGGCAGGCAGCCTATGTTGGCATTATTGATGGCATTTGCCCCATGGATTATGAGTCTGATGCTCTTCCAACTGAGCTACTTAAATGGATCTTACATCTATGTATCTGTGTGTGTGTGTGTGGCCTGTTTGACTTGAGAATGAACCTCAAGAGAGGAGAGTTCTCAATCTAAGCAGAGGGAGATAATTCTGTTATCATGTTTAAACACAGGATGTAGAAACTGTTTATGACATTATTGGTTTGAGCTAATTATTATGAACTTTAACCTTATGAAATAATCAAAAATTATATTAAAAAAATTAAGCAGATAGAGTTAGGATTATAATGAATTCAAAATTTAAATAAGGATGTCACTTTTGTTGCTGTTAGTTTTATCCAGAGGCTTATTCTCACAAAGGTATTTTGAAAGGACATTCCAATGATTGGTACATCTAGACTTTTCTAGTTGATAATCTCATTTCAGTACATTGCAGAGCTAAGATGTTGCAAGGATAAAAAGGATAACTATAGAAATACATCAGTACCTGCTGGATTGTATTGAATTGTGATACATGTTGATCTGAGAACCTATTTGAATCATTTATATGGAATTTAGAGGACAAAATTATTTGTACCTAAACTTGTGCAATTTGGCACACCTAATATACTAGGTTGGGAGAAAATCTTTGCATATAGTTCAACTTCACATGAAATTAATATCCCTTTTCATAGAATTTGTTATTTGATTTTAGTTGATTGTGTTTTATATTGTTAAAATGCTGCAAAGTTCAGTACATGCAGTTACATTAATACTGTAATCACTGTAATTCATACAGTTTATGTCTGCTTTCACAGAGTTATGATCCTTTTTTTGCATGAAAATTCGCTCAAATTATTAGTTAAAATTCAGTCATTATGAATAATTAGTTGTTTTTTTAAGGCCTTGTGTTTTCTCAAGCACAGAATTTACAGACTTTGATTTCACCTTGTCTATATGTTTGTTTTTTTAGACTGATTCCTTGTACATGCAAAACAAGCTTTCACAGAACTAACTCGTGGGTTGGTACATGCTGTCTTCTGCCAGTCACTTGAGATATCTTACATTGTTACATTTATGAAATGTCAAAATCTGTACCATAAAAAGCTTTGATTTTCAAAGATTGTCAGCATAAAAAGCTATTGTGTACAGGTTGTTTACATAAATAGTTATTTTGTATGTGGTAATTCTTGTTTTTATCATACTTACAATAATGACATGGCAGCGTAAAGATGGGGTTAGGGTGACAACAGTATCAGATTACATCTATGAAATGTAAATGTATGCTCTATTCAGCTTAATGTCAGAAACTATATTGATTACTGTATGCAAAACTGTTTGTTTAATACCTTTGTATTAGCTCCCATAATTTGATTTTAAAAAAACTTTTAAAACTAAAACTTTTAAAAAACATTATAACTGACCTGTGACCACCTGTTTGGCCTCTTCAAAATCTGACTGATAATTATTTTTTAAAATTTTTTCTTTGTAATGAAAATAAAGTTAATTGGATATTTTTTTCAGTATTTTTGTGTGATGATCTCATTTTTAAAGTAGTAGATACAATCTCTATTTTCAGTTGTTGAATACGTTTAGAAATACGAATCAGAAGCATGGCACTTTATTTTTATTTTAACACCTTAAATTAAATTAGTTGATATTTACAAAGTAGACGAGAGCTATAATACTAATCCTGCTGTCATCATTGGCATCAACAAAAGTTTTGCAGCCATGTGACTTGGTTATACATTCTTTGTTACATTTTAACAGTTTAGGTTTATACCACCCTGTATACATACAGTTATATCAGGAATGATGAAACTTGGCGAGGGGATTCATCTTGATGAGTGCTGCACCTTCATCACAAAGTAGGTCACCATGACCCAAATCTTATGACTTACTGACTGTTTAAATTTTATGTTTGTTTGTTAAGCATGTTCATTCTATATAAAATAGAGGATTTATGCACTTCTACTAATAACACAACTTGACAAGAAGCTGTTACCTATTATTCAAATTTTACAAGACTAGGTTTAGTTTTTCACACTTAGTTCATGATTTTTTTGTACATGTTATATAGTCAATGTTTTATCTGAAATAATGAACACAAAAGTAGGTCAATGTGACCCAAATGTAATGCCGCACTGACTGGTTAAATTTTATGTTAATTTGTCAAGCTTGTTTATGCTAAAATGATAAAATAGTTTATTGTATGCATTTCTATTCATACCACTAAAACAAAAGACTAAGTCTAGCTGGTCCTAAATAAAAATTATGCTTATCTGACATCCAGTATGGCCACAATGGCAGCCATCTTAAAAATCTTGTTATTGCAACTCTTCCTACATTGATGATCATGTCAACATGGGATTTTCATCTTAAGACTTCTTGTAATGCCTTGCTTGTTCTAAATGAAAAAGGGGCATGTCTGATGTCCATTATGACCACCATCTTGAAAGTCGTGTAATTGCTATGCCTCATCAATGAATGGTCAAGTTAATATAGGGTTTTCACTAATAGACTTATCGCTATGTCAATTTGGTCCTAAGTAAAAATGGGGCCAATCTAATGTCAAGTATGGCTGCCACTGAAGTCATCTTGAAAATCTTGTCACTACTAATACTAAATGGATGGTCATATCAACACTAGGTTTTCAGTAAAGGATGTCTAAATTGTCTTAAATTGAAATGGTACTGATCTGACATCAAAAGCCATCTTTAAACATTTTTTTAAAAATTATTTGTACTCCTCCTACATGGTTGGTGATATTGGCATTTATTTTCACTGCAAGACATGGCTGGTCATATTAACATAGGTTTTCACTACAAGACATGGCTGGTGATATTGACATGGGTTTTCACTGTAAGACATGGCTGGTCATATTGACATGGGGTTTTCACTACAAGACATGGCTAGTCATATTGACATGGGGTTTTCACTACAAGACATGGCTCATCATATCGACATGCGGTTTTCACTAAAAGACATGGCTTGTCATATCGACATGGGGTTTTCACTATAAGACCACTACTAATGTTTTGCTGGTCATATTGGCATGGGATTTTCACTGCAAGACATGGCTGGTCATATTGACATTAGGTTTTCACAGCAAGACATGGCTGGTCATATTGATATGGGATTTTCACTGCAAGACATGGCTGGTCATATTGACATGAGATTTTCACAGCAAGACATGGCTGGTCATATTGACATGAGGTTTTCACAGCAAGACATGGCTGGTCATATTGACATGGGATTTTCACTGCAAGACATGGCTGGTCATATCGAAATGGTGTTTTCACTGCAAGACTGCTATTAATGTCTTGCTTGTCATATTAATATGGGGTTGCCATTGTAATACTTCAACTAATGTCTTACTGGGCATATAAACCTGGGGTTTTCGCTGCAATACTGCTACTGATGTCTTACTGGTCATATTGACATGGGGTTTTCGCTTCAAGACTGCTACTAATGAAATGCTGGTCAAATTGACATGGGGTTTTCACTGCAAGCCATGGCTGGTCATATCGACATGAGGTTTTCACTGCAATACATGGCTGGTCATATCAAAATGGTGTTTTCACTTCAAGACATGGCTGGTCATATTGACAGTTTTCACTACAAGACATGGCTGGTTATATCGACTGGGGTTTTCAATGCAAAACATGGCTGGTAATATTGACATAGGTTTTCACTACAAGACCACTACTAATGTTTTGCTGGTCATATTGACATGGGATTTTCACTGCAAGACATGGCTGGTCATATCGAAATGGTGTTTCCACTGCAAGACTGCTATTAATGTCTTGCTTGTCATATTGATATGGGGTTGCCACTGCAAGACTTCAACAAATGTCTTACTGGGCATATAAACTTGGGCTTTTCGCTGCAATACTGCTACTGATGTCTTACTGGTCATATTAACATGGGGTTTTCACTGCAAGACTTGTACTAATGACTTGATGGTCAAATTGATGTGGGGTTTTCACTGCAAGACTGCTACTGATGTCTTGATGGTCCTGATTAATAATGGTGCCAATCTGACATCCAATATGGCTGACATCCAATATGGCCAATGCTTAAGCCAACTTAAAAATCATTGTCACAGCTCTGCCTTGACAAAAAGTCATGGTGATGTAGGGATTTCAACAGATGTCTTCTTATAATCTCTAGTTAGTCTTAAATCAAAATGGTGCCATTCTGATTTCCAATATGGCTACCACAGTACTCATCTTGAAAATTTTGTTTGGTACACAAGAATGGTATGTAACATCTTTAAAATATTAACTCTACTCCATCCAAATATATGGCTACATCAATATGGGGTTGTCATCTTTATATGATGTTCCAGGGACATGCAACATATGGTCAGCAACTTGCTTTTATCTGCTTATCTAGATCATAATATGTGGCTTTAAAATTGTTCATTCCATGCCATAGAGAAAATCGTAACATGCCTGCCATGTTGGTCGTAAAAATATTGCTGTCACTGCTCCATATTGGATGATCATTATTACATGGTATTTTCACCCAACACTTCTAATGATGTCTACTTCATCTGAATTAAAAATGATGCAAAGCTGATAACCATTATGTGCACTACAGAAGCTGATTTGATATCATAGATGGTTTCAACATTTAACGTTAAAACGAAAGGTCTTAAAAATCCTGGAATATTCATCCTGCCCATGGGAGTGTCTAACTCTTTGAGAGACCCAGTGTTATAGTAGATTCTGGAGAGTACTAAAATCTTGATAGAGGTGAGCATTATATTCATTTGATTATTACAGGCTGGTTTATACTATTGTTGAGTGATTAAACTGAATCACAGTGATAAAGTTTAACCCACCCACCGACCCAGACTTCATCCTATCATGCAGTGTGCTAATAAGGTTTTCTGTACCTGTAGGACATATTTGGGTAAGGGTATCTTTTAGAAACTTTGCATCATTCATTAAATCTGTGTAAAGATCATAATTTTCAGCCAATCCATTTTTACATCCATCTTGACATGTAAATATGACTACCATGTCATCCATCTTGACATCTAATATGACTACCATGTCATCCATCTTGACATCTAATGTGACTACCATGTCATCCATCTTGACATCTAATATGACTACCATGTCATCCGTCTTGACATCTAAATATAAATAACATGTCATCCATCTTGACATCTAATACGACTACCATGTCATCCATCTTGACATCTAATATGACTACCATGTCATCCATCTTTTTGACATTTAATATGAGTACCATGTCATCCATCTTGACATCTAATATGACTACCATGTCATCCATCTTGACATCTAAATATAAATAACATGTCATCCATCTTGACATCTAATACGACTACCATGTCATCCATCTTGACATCTAATATGACTACCATGTCATCCATCTTTTTGACATTTAATATGAGTACCATATCATCCATCTTGACATCTAATGTGACTACCATGTCTTCCAACTTGACATCTAATATAACTACCATGTCATCCATCTTTTTGACATCTAATATGACTACCATATCATCCATCTTGACATCTAATATGACTACCATGTCATCCATCTTGAAAATGTTATTATCACTACTCATGAAAAGAATGTCATAGTGCTATGGGTTTTTAGCAGAAGATTTCTTGTGATGTTGGTCCTAAATGAAAATGGTGGTGATCTGACCATCTTTATAATCTTCCCATCACTATTCTTCCTGGATGGATGGCCATATCAACATAAAGTTTTCACCAGATGATTGTTTAAAACATCTAGTTGGTCCTAAATGATGCTGATCTTGTATTGTTTTTTCCACCATGACAGACATCTTGTCACCTGATTGGATGATAAAGATATATTGACATGTTGTTTTCACCATATGACTTGTCATGTCCAGTTGGTCCAAATGAAAATGAATTTACATCCAGTGTTGGCCATCTTTAAAATTTATGTATCACTCAACAGTATCAACACTATCAAGGATTTTGTCAGCACTCAGCAGATAACAAGAAGAAATGGTCATGGATTTTGGAAATTCTTTTTACCCAGTAGAGCAGTACTCCCTTTAATGGACTCCTGTATTTATGAAGTGACTCACTTCATTTCAAGAAAGGTCTTTTTAACTGCTGGACAGTTTTTTTTATTTTCAAGATATGTGAAAAAATATTTAATGTGAATCAGACAAAATTTTTTGTCCTTAGTGTGTATATTAAATATAAATATTTGGATTTGTAAAACTCTTTTCATGTTGTATGTACATTATTTTTAGTTGGAAATTAAAGAAACATTACATTCTCTTGTTTGTTATTGACATTTAAATACAAAACAATCAATTTTACACAAATTATACCATATATACTTGCTTATATGTAAAGTCCAGCTGCAAACTGTACAGACCCAGCCAGCAGATCTGGGTCTGTGTAGTTTGTTAGGAGTAGTCTTTGGAGCAAAAAAAAAAACAACTTCCTGATCTGCAGGTGTATTATGCTACTGTAGATCAGGATCTTTGTTGATTGCAGTTTGCATTGACTTATAAGCAAGCACATATGATAATTCTCTTTATTTATCATAAATTCTTCACTTCATTTAATGCTATGTTGTAATTCATTATTTCTGATTTAAATTATTAAATATTTCTCTTGTTTTAGAAAATCTTGTTTGCTTTTTTCAAGCACAATCTGTGACATGTTTCATGCATCCTCAACAAGAAGGTTATGTGGTTGGGTTTTAATGGCACTGTCAACACATTCTTGGCTATATCATGCCAACACCTTTCCAAAGGGCACAGGGAAGCATTTAACCTGGCTTGGGTTGAGCATGTAAAGTGGTCGTATTCTTTGGGTAATAATTCACAAAATAAAATGTTCCAGGTTTGGAGAGTTAAAAAGTAGATAAAGTTATAAAAGTTTATACATTATCAAAGACCAACAGAAGTAAATAGATCAAACTATTAAGAAAAACGGTGGTCAAATTTTTTTAAACTCCTTCAGTGGCCTAAATGGTGAGAGCATCTACCTTGGATGTGTGAGGTTGCTGGTTTAAACACTGAGTCATACCCAAAGACTTATAATAATGGTATTAGCAGCTGACTTGGCACTCAGCATTAGGATGTTAGTGTTAGGACTGGTTGGCCAGGTGTCGGGATAATGTGTCTGGATGGGACATGATGAAACATGTCTGCAGTATGATGCCCCAGTGCTAAACATCACTATAACCTGCCACACTGCAGACATCATAATGATGTGACTGAAAAATTGTTAAAAGCTATGTTGAAAGTGATAATCACAATGTACACATGATTTTTTTCTGGAATCCAGCTCAATTTTCCTAGCATCCATCCCCCATTGTCCATATCACTATAAAAACTTTCATTAAAGTTTGCTGTGTTTGATAGAGTTTATATTTTTTTGATTAATATAAAATACTTTATTGAGTGAAAGTATGTTTATTCTTTATTTTAAAAGGAGATCCTAAACATTGTTACCAAGTGTTTGATGTGTTTTTGGTACCATTATGCCCATTTCGTTGTGTTTTAACATTATCCCATTGTACAAAAATGTGTCACTTTTCATTCTTCTCTTGCATTCCCCTGTGATTTCACAGTTTTATTTTTAGAGTGTTTAGTTTTAAATCAGCCAGCTTTAAGGAGATTCTTTCCATTGTCCAAGTCATTATATATGTACACTCTGTGTGTGTGTGTGTGTATATATATATATATATATATAATTTCAACAAATTAAATGCTAAACCAAAACACTTTTATATTTGAAATGTCAAAGACCACATGAATAAATTTAAGAAAAATATAAGTGCAGAATATAGTCATAACTTACAAGCTTGAAAGTGTTCAGTCTTAACACTTCACTGAAAACAAAACACCTTTTGTGCTATATTAGGTGGAACTTGGACAATCCAAGCCAAATAATTTGAAAATCAAGCTTTTCTCAGTCATAAATTGAAAAACAATTCAAAGCATGGCCATTTAGGCAAGAAAGTAGTAAGCTTAATATAAATAAAAAGAAAATTTAATTTTAAAATGATTATTTCATATTCACAGCTGGATTTGGTTAATCCACTGCATGCTGAAATAGGGGGGCCCTGAGTGGCAGAGGGGTCAAAATCGATCTTCGTTACGGATCACTGCCATCTCACTTCTGTCTGCATAGGTTCCAGTCTAGGATTCATCCATTGTGGATATGTGAGAAAGCTTGCCAATAGCTTCTCGTGGGTTGGTGGTTCTTACTGATTTCCCGGTTTCTTCTTCCACCATTAATACTGGCTGCCATGAATAGCCTATCATGTGCTGAAAAATGGTGTTAAGCCCAACAACAACAACAACAACAGCATGCTGAAATAGAGATAACCAATAACCTATAAATTTTCTGCAAAAAGAAAAGTATTATTGTAGTCTTAGAATGGGTGCCAAATTGTTGAATGGATAAACCATGTGCAAATCAGGCAGTGAAACCGTTTGATGTACAGTAAAAGGTTAGTACATTATTATCTCTACATTCAGTTTTATGTCTCCTACTATATTCCATGGGTGCAAGATATAATGTAACTCATGCCTGTGTGTGTGTGGATGTGTGTGCTCAGTTTTTTGTCACCTCAGCACAGTAGTGGTTATTTGTTGCAAACTTGAGTTTGAAAAATGTAAAAATAAAATCCACAAAAATTTAGAAAAATAAACCATTACAAATGATATAAAAGTAGAATACACGAAGATAAAATATAAATAGTTAAGTTGTTAAAATTCTGTAAAATTTAAATAAAATCTTAGATAAAAGTAACACATAAAATCACTAGAATTTTATAAACCAGTGAAAGGATTAGTTGGATATAATTTCTTACTCCTGTAGTTTTTTTTAAATCTGTATTATGAACCTTATCTATGAATAACTTATATCATAATTTTTAATTATATATTGTGCAGGCAGATCAAGGTATACAGTTTAATATGTATATGCACTTGTGTAGTCTCACACATAATGTGTTGGCATATCAAAGTATACATTTATATGCACTTGTGTAGTCTCACACATAATGTGTTGGCAGATCAAGGAATATGCTTGTTTTACATGTATATGCACTTGTGTTGTCTCACACATAATGTGTTGGCAGATCAAGGTGTACACTGTTTTACATGTATATGCACATGTGTAGTCTCACACATGTTGGCAGATCAAGGTACACTGTTATACATGTATATGCACTTGTGTAGTCTCACACATGTGTTGGTAGATCAAGGTATACACTGTTTAATATGTACATGCACTTGTGTAGACTCACACACAATGTGTTGGCAGATCAAGGTATACACTGTTTTAAATGTATATGCACTTATGTAGTCTCACACATAATGTGTTGGCAGATCAAGGTATACACTGTTTAATATGTACATGCACTTGTGTAGACTCACACATAATGTGTTGGTAGATCAAGGTATACACTGTTTAATATGTACATGCACTTGTGTAGTCCCACATTAATGTGTTGGCATATCAATGTATACACTGTTATACATTTACTCATATAGTCTCATTCCTAATGTGCTGGGAGATCAAGGTCTACACTGTTACTTTTATACATACTTGGGTAGTCACACTTTGCTGACAAATGGTGAACAGGTAAGCCATGATCTGCTGGTAAATTATGTATTGGCAGATGATACATAATCTGTGGTGAAATATGTAATGGCAGATGGTGAACAGCTAGGCCCAAATCTACTGGTGAAATATGTAATGGCAGATGGTGAACAGCTAGGCCCAAATCTACTGGTGAAATATGTAATGGCAGATGGTGAACTGTAGGCCATAATCTGCTGGTAAATTATGTAATGGCAGATGGTAAACAGCTAGGCCTTGATCTGAAGTGAAATTCATAATGGCAGATGGTTAATAGCTTGGCCCTAATCTGCTTGGACAGTATGAAATGGAAGATATGGGTCTCTGTTTACTGTTCACTGTACATTAAAAATGCATATTATGGCAACATTGGGGTACCATAAAACATCAAAAGTTTCTTAGATTTAAGAAATGATGGAACATTTTATGGGCAACTAAAGCAATAAAGTAAAAATATATATTTTTAACAATGTTTATTCCGTTCAAATTAATACAGTATTAAAAGACTTTGCTTGCATATCTTACAGATAACATTGTATATATTAAACTGTCCAATAATCATATACTTTTGTGCATAAAATATATTTATTTCTATGTCATATATAGCACCATTATTTCATGAACATTTATGAGAAATTTTTACCTTCCATGTAATTTTTAGTACCCTTTCAAATGTTTGCAAAATGAGCCCATACAAATTAGATTTGTATGCACTTTATTTCATTGCAAAGAAAATCTTTTCCTTTAAAAAAGTTTGTAAATTTTCTTAACTTAAAACAGAGTTTAAAATTAAATAATTGTTATCTAAAATCATTTGTTCATCATAAAATAATTTTAATAAAAGGTGACAGACAAAACAGCTGGGAATGTGGAGAAAATACATGTGGTACAATTTCCTGAAATTCTATCATTTGTCTTGTAATAAATGTGAATGTGACTCATTTTAAACTTTTGAAAGCAAAAAAGTCAACTACATCTGAGTATAATAATAATAATAATACAAAGGTAGGGTGCAAATAAAATCCCATTCTGTAGACTTTTTTATTGTGTGGTATCAAATATAAATTAGTATTTACATCTGTGGCACTAACATTATTTAAATGGATTACAGCATGCACATGCATATTGTATGATTATTTGGAAAAATACAAATGTCACTCAAATCAGTTACAATGAAACCTATCACATAATTATGTCACTCCAATCAGTTACAATGAAACCTACCACATAATTATGTCACTCAAATCAGTTACAATGAAACCTACCACATAATTATGTCACTCAAATCAGTTACAATGAAACCTATCACATAATTATGTCACTCAAATCAGTTACAATGAAACCTATCACATAATTATGTCACTCAAATCAGTTACAATGAAACCTATCACATAATTATGTCACTCAAATCAGTTATAATGAAACCTATCACATAATTATGTCACTCAAATCAGTTACTATGAAACCTATCACATAATTATGTCACTCAAATCAGTTACAATGAAACCTATCACATAATTATGTCACTCAAATCAGTTACTATGAAACCTATCACATAATTATGTCACTCAAATCAGTTACTATGAAACCTATCACATAATTATGTCACTCAAATCAGTTACAATAAAACCTACCACATAATTATGTCACTCAAATCAGTTACAATGAAACCTACCACATAATTATGTCACTCAAATCAGTTACTATGAAACCTATCACATAATTATGTCACTCAAATCAGTTACAATGAAATCTATCACATAATTATGTCACTCAAATCAGTTACAATGAAACCTATCACATAATTATGTCACTCAAATCAGTTACAATGAAACCTATCACATAATTATGTCACTCAAATCAGTTACAATGAAACACATCACATACTAATATCACTCAAATCATTTACAATTAAACTTGTAACTGGAACTAAGACAGATATAAAAGTCACTCAGATCAGCTACTGATTGAAACTCAGATTACATGCAAAGTTGACATGTTTTGTTAATAGTCTCAAGATTTTAAATCAAAATTTTAAAATGTTAAACAATTTCAAGAGGTGCTCAAAATTAGTTATAAAACATTACACTTCAAATTTTTAAAAATATCCCTGATGGTCATAATTTTGTGCAAAAATTATCAAAAGAAAAGTAGTAACAAAAGACAACAGACACAACACAATGATTTGGGTTATGGAGAAAATTAGGAATATTATTATTACCCCCCCCCCAATAGTTTAATTGCATTAATTGTTTTCAAAAAGTTACTATCAGAATGTCAGAAAAGAAGAATACACATGCAATAAATTTTGTACAGAGTGCATCAAATCCAGAAATAAACCTGTAATAAAAATGATACAGAATGCACACTGTCCTAGAAATTTACATGTAACAAAAAAAAAGAGTGCATCAAGTCCTAGAAACAAGTATGATAAAAATGGTAGACTGCATCAAGTCTAGAAACAAGTATGATAAAAATGATAAACTGCATCAAGTCTAGAAACAAGTATGATAAAAATGATAGACTGCATCAAGTCTAGAAACATATAGGATAAAAATGATAGAGTGCATCAAGTCCTAGACATAAATAATTTCAGAGTGTCATTTATCATAGGATTGAAAAGTCTTTGAAAGTCTTTGTAATACATGTGTACATCTCATTTATCATTTCATGACTAACTAATGATCTTTGATGGTATCTGCAAAATAACTACAGGAAATTTCAACTCGGGCAACATCAGAGTGCCAATAGGAGAAATATTTGAATAGTAAAAAGCCAATTCTACTATTTTGATATGAAGCAGACCTGGAATAAATATAAAATAAAATTGCAATCACTGTATTTTTCAACTATATGAATCATAATCAATTTTGTGTCATAACAGATGATAAATTTATTATAAAGTCAGCCTTTCACAGAAAACACAATCATCAACATAACAAGCAATCATACTGATTGAACATCACAGTGTAATGGAACTAGAAGGTAGACTTATTCAATATTATAAATCAATGATATATATGAAAACAAGAGTCCCATGAAAGGACAGATGCTCTGCTTTGTATGAAAAAGGACATATACACAGTGTAAATAAAAGGATAATATATAAAAATAAAGATAGGCACAAAATAACAGTACATTTGATAAAATTATAATCTTGTATAGGGAAAAAGGGTAATATATCACAATATTCTTGACTGTAGTAAAGAGCATTATGTAACAGTAAAAATATGCTACCAGCTCATCACTGTCATACTGGATACAAAAAGAAACAAACAATATTCATTCATTGTTATCAACTGTCATATAAATCTGAAAATGAGGCTATCCTAAATGAACAGAACCCAGAATGCACTCATCAGCATTGTATTTTCTGTAAAATCCAAAACCAATTAGAGATACATTTTTTGTTGTTAGTTTAAAGTTCATAAAAGTATTCATACATGTTGCACAGTGGAAACTGTCCTGGTGTCTAACCATTCCCACAGATGTATTCTTAGCTGTCATTACAGATATCATTATAAGGGCATGATTGGCCAGCAATCGATTAGAATTTTGAAAAAACAACAACTGAATGACAGTTGGTGGTAGATGGGTGAAAATTAAAAATTTATCAGTTATCACTATATTCAGTTATTTTTTACAAAGCCAACTGGAAGAAGCCTGGACCCAGAACTCAAATTTTAAAAATATCTGCTATACATACGCCCCGTGGAAAGTGAAAATTGTGCAAATTTGAAGATGATCTTATTCTTTGTATTTCTGCCATCATACAAAAATGGAGCAAGTCTAAACCACTATTTTTAATTTTGGAGTTTTGAATCTGAGTTGAGTCTTTGTGCTCTGCGTGTTTTTAGATGCAATGGCAGGTACTGTTTGCAGTTGGGTGATGTACATCAGATAAATTCTGAGGGTTATATTCAGGTTTTCTCCAACCAAATATAGTCCAATTCTGATACTCCAATACAATAAACTCATTAAGAAAAAACAATAAGTGGCAAGTTTATTGTGAGAACAGATGAGTTTCATTTTAAGCAATTTTAGGCATTAAATATGGTTGGCATTGTTAATAACAGTGTTACAAATGGACCTTATACACCCCTCCATGTTTAATAGTCTTCTGAGTAGGCACTGGTAGGGCATTACTTACTCTGGAGATTACTGACCAATCGGTCTTAATGACATTGACCTTTGATCAAGGTAGGTCTTGAACTAAACTTATTATGTCAAAACCATAAGTTTCTTATTAGTTTACCATGACTGTGTCCTCTGGTTATGATCATTGACCTTTTCTCCACAAAATTAAAAGCATTTTCCTTACACCAAAGTGCAAGCCAATCAGTGACCTTGCCCTTTGACCTTCTGAACCACAAATCAATAGCTTTCTTCTTTACAACAAATGCAGGCCATCAACAAAGTTTGGTCCCAGTATTTAATGTAGAACTATTGATACTGTGATCTTTCCTTTGAACCTACAATGAATATGCTTCTTCCTTACCCAAGTATTGCACCAAGTTTTGTCCAGGTACGTTATGTAGAGCTAATTTTACTCATAATCATTTTCTTCATTTAGTCAATGTCATGACCTTTGACCTTCTGACTCCAAAATTGATAGGGTTCATCCTCACTCCAAGTGCAAGGCATCCACAAAGTTTGATATCTGTAGATGGCAGAGAACTCTAGTTATTTTGCTGAAATAGAGTTGAAAACATATACATGAATAGACAGACAGACTGACAGATGGTTGCATGGATCTCATCATAACATAATACACTCCACTTTATGGAAGACAAATATAAATGGTACAAGCTTTAAATGAGTTCTCATAAATTGCTTGAATAAATTTAACTAGATTTGATCTTTGGAATTAAGACGCTTACCTGCAATTAAATAGGACTACTTTTACTAAAAACTCAGAAAAGTTCTCATGATGTCCTGTCACTTTTCATAGGAGGTAGTGGAGTTTTGTTTTAATGAGGAAAGGGCCAGGTGATAATGGTGATATAGTAAATTGGGATACAATTTGTAAAGGAAAACATTAGATGCATTCAGCTGCCAGAACTCTACTAAATTTCTTGAAGTGCAATACCAATTACTGTGTGGAAACATAAGCGGGTGGGTATGACAATCTGGGGCCACAACTCAACATAGCTCCATCTCTTACTACAGGAGTCACTAACATCTGTATTAATACCAATAATCTGGATTAACACCAGTAATCTGGATTAACACCACAAATCTGGACCAACATCATTAATCTGGATAAACACCACTAATCTGCAGAAGCATCATTAATATGCCTAAAAACCCAACTGATCAACATTGATCAACCCATTCATCAGTTCACAGAGTAGCTACAGCTACATAAAACAAAGTCAAAAATATAAAATAACAATGAAATAATGAAGTTAAAATAAGTTATACCAACTTGTGACCTGCATATATGACATGTGAAGAGATTGCATAATGGTTAATATCAATCACAGAATAGCTTTGGATGTAATTCCCAATTTTATGAAATACACAATGGCAGATCCAGCAGGGGTTGAGATATTCAAAGTTTCAAGTTGAATGAAACACAGAATATGATGGCCATTTGAAACAAACAAAACAATTCTTTCTCAAAATCAAAACCCCATTAGAAATGATTCTAGCCCCACCAGTTATATATATATATATATATATATATATATATATATATATATATATATATATATATATATATATATATATATATATATAGAATACAAATCATATGGCGAATAACAACCCTTTCAAGCATACTGGATCCACCAAGGGATCACGTGTGTCAGGGATTAATTAAAATAGATGCAATAAACTGACGACGAACAGTACGAAACTAGTAACTAACTAGCCTAAGCGCTTTTGACTCTTAATGAGTCTTTTTCAAAGGCAAATACAAAACATATATATATACAATAAACAAATAAACACAAAAATATGTTTGTAAACCTCTACATGACTGTCTTCACATGTGCTAAAGCTATAAATACAACCAGCTTGTATAGACTAGATTCGGAAACTGAAAACGTATAATTCTCTAAAAGTCTACAAGCCAAAGCGACATCTATTTTTACTTTGTGTACATATGTAACGCAGATTATATCCCTGATGTTTGATTCTATACGGGTTATTTTTATAGCAAAAATTGAAGGATAATAAGAAGATTTAGAAAATGTTAAATTTTACTAGTGCATAGTTTTAATTTTCTAGTCTTCTTGGTTTAGACCGCTTGGTTTCTATGTTCTAAGGCGGCGTATCCAGTATGATTCCTTTTCCTTCCTGGTTTCGGAACTCTAGCTGTGGTTGTTAGCAATAGCGATAAGTATTATATCGCTGAAAGTGTGGCCAGGGGAGGAGAAGTGTTCTGCAACCGGGCTTCTGTACAGCTTTTTTGTCATCCAATCAGATCTATGAAGGCTCATCCTTTTGTGTAGCTTTTCAGTTTCTCCGACGTACTGAAGGCCACAGATCTTACATGTGATGAGATAAATCACATTCTCTGTTTTGCACGTTTTGTTTGGACCATGTATGTTTAGTTTTTCTTTAGTCACTGTGCTAGTGAATGTCTTGGTCTCTATCATATGTTGACAAGTTTTGCATCTTTTATCGCCACAGGGTCCAGATTGACTAGGTTGGTTTTGACTAGCGATTGGCGTTAGCTTTGCCCTGACTAGGATGTCCTTTAGGTCCTAGTCAAGAGAAACATTAGTAACATATTCCTAAATGATATAAGGTATTATTGTGAAAAATGAATCATCTCTTTCTCTCCACGCAAGAAAATTGGTTCATGCTAGAATAATGCCACTTAATAATATGATGAAAGTACAGCGTATGATATGGTTTGTACTCACCAAGATAAGTACAGAAAATGGCTGTACTACAGAAAGTACAGCATATCATACGGATTGTACTCACCAAAATAATTACTAATAATGGCTGTACTACAGAAAGTACAGAGTATGATACGGTTTGTACTCATCAAGTACAGAAAATGGCTGTACTACAGAAAGTACAGCATATCATACGGTTTGTACTCCCCAAGATAATTACTAATAATGGCTGTACTACAGAAAGTACAGCATATGATACGTTTTGTACTCACCAAGATAAGTACAGAAAATGGCTGTACTACAGAAAGTACAGCATATCATACGGTTTGTACTCACCAAGATAATTACTAATAATGGCTGTACTACAGAAAGTACAGCGTATTATATGGTTTGTACTCACCAAGATAATTACTAATAATGGCTGTACTACAGAAAGTACAGTATATGATACGGTTTGTACTCACCAAGATAATTACTAATAATGGCTGTACTACAGAAAGTACAGCATATGATACAGTTTGTACTCACCAAGATAATTACTAATAATGGCTGTACTAAAGAAAGTACAGTGTATTATATGGTTTGTACTCACCAAGATTATTACTAATAATGGCTGTACTATGGAAAGTACAGCATATGATATGGTTTGTACTCACCAAGATAATTACTAATAATGGTTGTACTACAGAAAGTACAGTGTATGATATGGTTTGTACTCACCAAGATAATTACTAATAATGGCTGTATTACAGAAAGTACAGCATATGATATGGTTTGTACTCACCAAGATAATTACTAATAATGGTTGTACTACAGAAAGCATATGATAGGGTCTATACAGAAAATTTTCATCCTGGATCTAATATTCAACGTTCTGTCTCACAAAATGTTTGCACATATAATTAAAACCATCATGCAATCTGACCTGCTTTTAAAAAATACACAATGAATTATAAAAGCAAATTATATGAAATTAAATCTGGGGTTTTTTGAAAATCAATTAAACATATTATTCAATCCAAATATTAACATAACCTAAATGTCAATATTTCATTAACCTTTCCAAAGCTATTTTAGAACTTATTTCCTGATCATGGAATAAAGCATTAAAACTTAATGTAAAGTTATTATTTTGCTTTCAGTATTAAAGTGCTTTTTAATTTGAACAGTTTTGTAGCATTTAGTGTTTCTCAAGATATAAGGAAGGACACTTTTTGGTAGTCAAATTGTCAAAAGTGTGTTGTGCAAAAATGAAATATATCCTACAAATTGAAGCAATATTTCAAAGAACACAATGACATCGAAACACTGCATTTTTCTCAGGAAAGTTTCTCATACATCTACAAAGAACTCTATTATAACTACAAATAAGGCACTTTCATTTATTTAATAGCATTAGAAGAATTATTCTAATAGTAAATAAAGGAAAGCTACATTTTGTTTATCATTTTCCAGAAATAGAAAGCACCATCACAACAACACTGCCAATAAAAACAAGAATATTACTTTGAAAGAAAACATGTGAATGAGCATTAATATAACACACATAAGATCATAACATGAAAATGATAAATATGTGAAGTTTTTTGTAGTAACATAAAATTATATATGCTTATTGTAACAATTAAACAGACTACAAATATCTGCCAGCATTGGATAAAAATCAAAATCAGGAATTTGCCCCCAAATCACCATTTAAAATCAAGAAGCTGAGTAAAAAGTCATGTGGTACAAGATTATAACCTCTTCCTCAATAAATCACGCACATCAGGATCCAAAAACATAGAATGAACTATAAGTGAGGATACGAGTTTTGAGGAGCCTCAAAAAAACCTGCTAGACATCCACAAAACCTTGGGGTGGGGGATGGGGGTGAACTGAGCTGTTTAATGGCTGAATCCTCATTTTATAGTCAAGAAAAATTGTCAATAAAATGCTTTTTTGGATGAAGCTGTTCATTATTCTCTATAAATTAAATTTAGTTTTAAAATATCCAATATCTGAAAGATCAAAAAATGATACCAACTGGTTTCATCAACTAGACATGGTACACAAAAACATTAGTTCATTATGTCACAGTCATTTAACATTTTGGTTAATTAAATTTGTTTCTGAATGAACTAAAATAGATGTTTCATGGACTGCTATATTCCAGCTGCTTTGTCATTCTTTGTTAACCGTTTTAATACAATGTTTCAGTTTTAGGCTAGCTATAGATGCCAGATAGAGTCCTTACAAATAACATGCAAGTAACAGGGCATAAACTGTCTTCTTTAGCTGGTAATAAGAATGGCAAATAATATACTTCTGCAAATTAGAATTACATGAGACATGTCATGGGTTTTCAAGCTTGATTACATCATTTTGAAATTGTACTGTAATTTCGACTATATTCCAAGTGCAATTAAGCTTACATCCTCCTTACTGCAAACAAAATGAAATAAAAAATTAAATTACATAGCTTCTTTTCGATAACTGCAATTGAAAGACTTCATATTTTTCCCACATTATGATTTCAAACATTCAATGATAGAAACACACATGCAGATGTCATCACACTTCTCCCTCACTGCTTCAATCTGATGTATTTCACATGGAATGGGTACAGACACTGCTGAAATCAATTGTACTTCATGTAGATAACTCCAGTCCATATTCACAGAATTTCGCCAAATCGACAAAAATACCAAAATCTATTTATTCCAGATCAAAATTGTTGTAAAGCACATTTATTCACAATACAACTCCAAATTTCAATTTTAAGTAGACCAAAATGCCATTTCCTTTCAAAAGTTTTGTTCAGCACATGACTAAGTTCAAATTGATCTAGACAGAGCTATCTGCACATTAATAATATTGTTGTTGTGTACTGACAAATCTGTGCTTGTGTATTTAGTTTGGAATACACCATAGATTCAATTACTTTGTTTCTTGTAGTGTATTTATGTTTTTGTAATTAAGCCTTGAACTCATTTTGTGGGATGGATATACTGCACTCCCAAGGTCATGAAGTATATCCATCCAAAAAACTCATTCATATTTTTCCATACAAATATAGTAACCAATAAATACTATTTAGGGTGTATGTGATTGTCAAAATTCATACTGAACAATATTAATGAGAATGAATTGTTCTGGCAGAGACCAACAAACTTGGGAGTCAGCCTGCAAAAATGATGACTCTGCATTAATACTGTTTGATATGAAATCAGTAACCTGCCATGTTAACTCAGCTGTAAGTTGAGTCCAAATGAAAACTGTACAGATCAATTATTCAATGACATATAAGAGTCTATGCAATTTGTAAGGAGTAATCAATAATGTAAGGAGTAATCAATAATACAAAACAGAATATTTGCTGCTTAGGAGTAGCAAACATCAAGATTTCAGTAAGCTCTAGATTATACAAAATGTGTGTGACTTTCTCCTTCCAAGTGGCAGTTCTACAATTTTTGCAATTTCATTTTATGGTCAATAAAAGTGATAGAGTGATGTGAAAGTTTTCTCTACCATTTACAATGCCTGCCATACCACCAACTCTAATATTGCATCCAAAAATTCTTCCACAATCTCAAATATTGTTTTTTGTTTACCTTTCCATCAGCATCTCTAGACACTATGGTTTCAGTAAACAAAAAGGTATATCAAATGGCTGATGACAGCATAGGCAATGACTGAATATAATCTAACCATATCTATGTTCAATATGTAACAATATTGAATAGTATTAATAAGTATTATCAATAGAACCAGCTTTAAAGTTCATAATAAGATGTAATATTGCAATATCATCATAACAGTGTGATGTCAGTGTTTAGGTGTTACAGTATTAATGCTATCAGTATAAAACAAGTAATGTTACAGTATTAATGCTATCAGTATAAAACAAGTAATGTTACAGTATTAATGCTATCAGTATAAAACAAGTAATGTTACAGTATTAATGCTATCAGTATAAAACAAGTAATGTTACAGTATTAATGCTATCAGTATAAAACAAGTAATGTTACAGTATTAATGCTATCAGTATAAAACAAGTAATGGTACAGAATTAATGCTATCAGTAAAAAACAAGTAATGTTACAGTATTAATGCTATCAGTATAAAACAAGTAATGTTACAGTATTAATGCTATCAGTAAAAAACAAGTAATGTTACAGTATTATTGCTATCAGTATAAAACAAGTAATGTTACAGTATTAATGCTATCAGTATAAAACAAGTAATGTTACAGTATTAATGCTATCAGTATAAAACAAGTAATGTTACAGTATTATTGCTATCAGTATAAAACAAGTAATGTTACAGTATTATTGCTATCAGTATAAAACAAGTAATGTTGCAGTATTAATGCTATCAGTATAAAACAAGTAATGGTGCAGTATTAGTGTGTAGTCAGTAGTTGATAATCGTAATACAAAATCACTATAATGCAATCACTATAAACATGAAGCTCATTGATATTTATGTTAAAAAATCAAATAATGACTTGAACATAACTATTTACAGTATTTCAATATACCAATTTTCAAAGCTGCAATTATTTTTCACATAATCAACAAGAACACCAGAGTGAGGGATTATTTCTAATTGCAACAATGAAAACAGATAATTATTATTGAAATAGACACTTATTTTCAAAACAGGTAATTATTATCGAAATAGACACTTATTTTCAAGTTACTATTTCTAATACAGTAGCTGACTATGTAACATACACAATGTCATGTTGCTGTGTTGTTTATAGTCTGACATTCACCCCTGATGATGGCATAAATAAGTCACAAAGTTATACCACAGAATCAAAGCCATTTTGACAGGGCTGTTTGAGTCATGATCATTCATACTAATAGATCCATTTAAG
This sequence comes from Potamilus streckersoni, assembly GCA_016746295.1. Lineage (NCBI taxonomy): Eukaryota > Metazoa > Mollusca > Bivalvia > Unionida > Unionidae > Potamilus > Potamilus streckersoni. Next base: position 1,260,490 of record JAEAOA010002144.1, read on the forward strand.
TCACAAAGTTATTTTCACAGGTCTATTTCAATCACAAAAGATAAGCCAAGAAACATGGTGGTAACAACTGAAAAATAAAAATGTATTTAAATGTTGTATTTTAATTGTTCAGTCTCTTGGGAAACTGTGATAACTCTGAAAAACTCACTTGACTCTTTCAGTCTATCATTTCTGCATCTGTAAGGTGATACGACACTTTCTACTGCCTTTTTATTCATGGAATCTTCACTGTGGGCTTCAATTATATTTGTGGATTTTGACCTAAAGAGAAATATATATTCAGTTAATTCAATAAATTGTGTTACATATATCATACTTGCCACATGGCTAGGCAATTGTAGAATTTTGGTCAAAAATAGGTGGTTGGGGGAATCACTGCATGCAGTTAAAGCCATTGAAAATCTATAATGAATAAAAATATCTCAAGTCTATTAAACCATTTTAAATATATTTTCAAAGTTTCCTCAACATTCTTCTTTGAAACTCCTTAGTTTGCTAAATGATGTCACTTTAACAGCAGTTATATTTGAGAATACATCCATATACTGCCTCTCTTTTGCTATGGATGCATTTCAGGAAATGACTACGAATCATTAGGCATTTTAAGAGAAATCTGAAGCAGGTTTTTTTTATTGGATAATATTTATGTAGATATTTTAGGATGCCTCTTTCTAGACAGAAACCTTAGGCAGATTTTTATTTCAGGTGGAAGTTTCAGGTGGGTTTTTATTTTCAGATAGAATTTTATTTCAGGTGAAAATCTTTTATGGATTTTTTTGTTTAAGCAGAATCTTAGGACAACTGATTTGCATATTTCACCTAAAATTCTGCCAAAAAAGAACCTAACGTCTACAAGGTGGAAAAACATTTAGACATTTTCATCACTGGATGGGTTTCTGCAGGTATTTCCACCTAATTAGTCAGAAGAAAAGATGCTGCCTAGTAACAGACAGAGTAATTTGCATATTTTGAGCTACATTCCACCCTGAATCTACCCTGAAACTGCCTAAAAGTGATAATATGGGGAATCGAGGCTAAATAACAAATTCTGCTTAGTAGACTAAACAGATTCCTAATAATAATAGACAGAGTAATTTGCATATTTCTGGTCATATTCCATCATGAATCCACCTAAAATTTATACTAAGTGGAATTCATGGCTTTAGCTAAAATCTGCTTTAAAATTCCACCTGGAATCTGGTTAAAGTCAGGGCGAAAGTTATGTACGGGGAAGGTATTTAATGGAATTATGTCCCATTCCAAAGACAACCAGAGAGGATTGGAATTCATGAAATCTGAATCTCTTCACACTATAGAAGGCAACATTAGAATTAAAAATGACTCTGGAAGATTCTGACCTTGAACATGTATAAAAGGAGCTGCAGTGACTCAGTGGTTAGCCTGAAGAAAAGTGTGGGTTTAAATACAGAGCAGATACAGATGGATTGCCCACTGAGATGGGCATGGTACTTTACTGCCATTGTTTCAGTATGATATCACCTTTATGGTCTTGATGTGCCACTGAACACCAATCAATCAATCAATCAATCAATCAATCAATCTAATAGATAAAGCAATACTAACCTAGACAAATTATGTTTCTTCACAGGAGTTTTCTCCTCCACTCTGGGCTGGGTGACTTCATATCGCTGACTCTTCCGAGACTTCTGAGAAAGCAGACTGGCTTTACTCCCCTGCTTACCCTGTTCTTTATTCCCCTGCTTACCCTATTCTTTCAAATACTCAGGGTTAGCACTGGTCACCACAAACTCAGTTTCCTCCTTCTAGAGTGATTGAAATAATTAAAAATATATTTAAAAATAAGGTAGTGAATTTTATTAGCAAACATTGCCTTGCCCTATTGTCTTCATAGTAATTAGGACTGCCTTGCCCTATTGCCTGCATAGTCAATAGGACTGCCTTGACCTACTGTCTGCAAAGTAATTAGTTCTGTCTTGCCCTATTGTCTTCATAGTAATTAGGACTGCCTTGCCCTATTGCCTGCATAGTCAATAGGACTGCCTTGACCTACTGTCTGCAAAGTAATTAGTTCTGTCTTGCCCTATTGTCTTCATAGTAATTAGGACTGCCTTGCCCTATTGCCTGCATAGTTAAAAGGACTGCCTTGACCTGTTGTCTTCATATTTAATAGGACTGCCTTGATCTACTCTCTGCATAGTATGTAGGAATGGTGTGACCTACACCCCCTGTATGTTGGTAGAAAAGTAAACAATGGCAGTGTAAATATGTTTTTTTTAATAGGCTTCCATTTTCTTTAGGATTCAAATAAATGCAATTAAAAGTAATATTTTCATTCATTAATGTGCACATAAGATATGATTAAATTTACTAATAGATCAAAATAATAATTTAATATTATAGGTGAAGCAAGTTCTTTATCTGACCTAGAATTTTATGTTCATTTGTTTGTTTTTTGGAAACTAAATACAGATATATGTGATAGCAACAAAAAATAATTACAATTATGCTGTCTGAAAACAAGGAGAAAATATGTCAACTGACTTTGACAAACATGCAAATGCTCCAGACCTTGAAACTTTACTTGAAGGAAAATGAACACCACAGATGTCTTATTAGCATTCATTGACATAGTCAAGTGCTATAAACCATATTTCCAATTAAACAATGTGCAGTTGTCTATTGGCATTAATTCACATAGTCAAATGTTAAAAATCATATTCCCACTTAAGCAATGTGGTAGGTGTCTATTGGCATTAATTCAATTAGTCAAATGTTAGAAATCATATTTCCAATTAAGCAAAGTGGCAGGGATCTATTGCCTTTAGGTCATATTTAAATGTCAGAAAGCAAATTACTGAGAATACTGATGGCTTGGATAGTTCTGGTAATAATTAAACAGGGTCAAAGGGATGAATATAACTTGAGTAATATTAAAAATCATGTTCCTTTTTATGATTATAAACAAATATGAAAATTTGAAAATACATCCAGTCATATGTTCAACTACTTCATGTATTTTTTCACTTTATCTCTAAAAGAAAATTATTTTTTTTTTAAAGAACACAAAATAGTTTGAAAACATTATTTAAATTTTGACACAATGTGTATTCTTTGTTGAAATGATTGTGCATATTGCTCGAAGGTCAACCAAACAAACATCAAGGGAGGTAACCACTAATTAGTCCATCAGGCTGAAAATATGAGTTATTTCCCTTTTATTGAGGAGTGATAAATATAAAAAAGTGCCTTATTACTATTACACAAAATATTTATAGTAAGAGACAACAGGCAACAAAGTGGATACAACTGCAATTTTCATCAGTGGATTTATGAATATTTTATCTCAAATTTAAATTAAATTCTTTACCTCGGTCTTGAAATTTTAAAAATAGGAGGCACAATTTTGCCTCAAACTAAATTAATGAACTCTCTGGAAAAAAGCAAAACAAATAAAACAAAAATGTCACTTTGATGTATGCTCATAATATGTAACATTTATAACATGTATAAATGGTAAACAGTCCTGATTAAAAGATCATCCAAGATTATCCTTCAGACAATTTATACAGCAAATTGCCTTTGAGCGCATGAGTGTGTGTGTGTGTGTGTGTTACAACACTATGAAAATCAAAAGGATAAAATGAAATAAAGTTTCAGAGATTTAAATAATTATGTAAATATGTGTAAAATTAATTCATTAATAGCATTTATTGTTTTAAAAATGTTGATCTTATATAACACATCAATACAATTTCTTTTGGGTAAAGTATTTTTAGTCTTAATATGGTTTTTATTGGTCTGACGTACAAGTTTCATCTCTAATGGTTGACACGTATGTAACAGGTATGTACAAAAGACCAATTTCCAAGATCCAGTTTCAAAACAAGTTAAAGAGAAAAATAACCATAATTACTGCATGTACATTCTGTTCTTTATTAGTAGTTATTACTAAAATATTGTATGCATTCATCTGAAAACAGAAATTATATAGCAATAAAGATATATTTACATTTGAAGACCACAAGTACATGAATTTCATATGAAATCGTTTTTGATTTATTCCTTTTTCCCTAAAAACACCCTAAGTTTGTTGAAATAACATTTGAACCTTTATTTTATGATTGGTCGGCTCTTTTTCATTTTTTTCAGTTACAATAATTATTTTCTCCAGTGTTAAAATTTGTCTCATTATTATTAACTTAAGGTACAAAGTATTAAAATTATTTAAGCTCAGTTGTAATATTGGCTAACAAATTGGTTGTGACTAGGATTTGGGGAAATATTAAAACTCTATAGGTGTAAAATGCATATCTAATGAAATAAAGAGAAACCGATATCTCATCCAGAAACAGAATTATTCACTCAGAGACAAAAGTTAACGGCTTAATTAAAAGAAGACATACAGTGATTAACTCTATAAACAAAGTGTGTAACCAGGTCATACCAACTTAAATAGAGGACAGCTTGGTGATTGGGATATAATCACTGTAATATCAGGGGTTAAAAAGGAACAAATATCACTAGCCTTTAACACTATCAATTGAATCCTGCAAAGATTTCTCCCTTGCTGGTTTAATAGAAAAAGACTTTATTCACCCTTCTCAATATGGATTAACTCTAAAGACAAAACAATATACAGGACCAACACCTCAATTTTAGTACTTACAATGGCAATTTGTGACATATACATTAGCCTAGTGTATGGACTGTACCATCTCTCACTACGGTAGCCAGGCTCCATTTTTTCTGTGTTTTCTTTGTTGTTGTTCTTTCTATATTTGTTTTTTATCAGAAGAATCTTTACTACTGAAGTGGTCATTGATAGAAATGATAACCTAAAGATCAGTTGTTTCTGTCTCTGTTTATGCAATATCGTCATTCATAGGGATACTGGGTCTTATACATACATGTGAGTGTTATCAATGAAAAGGCTGGGAAGCAGGCTAAGTGCTGGAACAATCTACATGTGCTTCATTCTGGTATACAATAAAAAATATAAACAATTTAAGCATACCTGAAATATTTCAGATGTTGGTAGCCAGTCTGTTTTTTTTTTTTTTGGTTTTGTTTTCTTTGGGGAAGGGTTAGAATGGTGTAAACAGTCATTGTTACCTAGGATTAAATACAGGTTGGCAGAGTTTAATACCATTTCTGCAATGTGGTTGTTCATAACAGTGGCAAAATGCATTTTTGGCCAAGACATTGTGGTCACTGGTCAGGGTCAGCAGGTGGTCATTCATGACAGCCTTTACATAATAATATTGATCTGTGCATTATGATTGTAGTAGGCAATGACAGGTGGTCACTCGAAACAGAGGTTGCTCATAACAGAGGTTGCTCATAATAGTTTTTACTGTACATGAATTATTTTTTTTTCAGCTAACTGATTTGGCTGGTTACAACACAGCTTTTGATTTATAGCATGGTTGGGTTTTATGGACCCCAGCCACAGCATTATAGTGGGGTCACTTATTAACTAAAGTAATTCTCAATCAGCATGTTGGTATATTCAAAATCCTAGGGGTTTAGCCCATTATTCCACAAAGGGAACCTTATGATTGGACCCTCCAAACATAAATTTTTGTGCAAATATACAGGTGAATATGCATTGATACTGTACCTCTTCCAGCGATGTTTTTAGCCCCACTAGTTGTGGTTGACCCTCAATGTCTGTCTTCTGTTGCTTACAGCAGCACTTGAAGTAACAGCAAGCAACAACAAAGATGAGAACTATCAAGGCAGCAACACCTCCTGCAATTGCGACTATCATACACACTGCCAAACCACCTGTCTCAGCTGTATCACCTCCAAGGGGTACAAATTTGATGTATGCTAAAAATAAAACACAATACATAGAGAAAGCAACATCGTACCTTATAATTCACTACCGCCCGTGCACAAACTTGTGAATGATAAACTTAAATAATTTCACTTATGTCTTTGTCACTTGTGAAATAGTGTTTCAGCCATTTGAATAAATATATGTTATTCATTCATTTCAAGCAAATTACTTTCTTATTTTATGCTCAAATATATTTAAAATCAATAGTTATAACAGCCTGAACTAACAGTCTGACTGGATCCCGCATGCTGTGAATGGTTTTCCATTTATGTTAGACTGCTGTGTGTTGTGCAGATATAATGTAATTAGTACCATAATTCAAGGTAAAAATGCAAATTAAAAGAACTGAACTTGATTGCCTTGGATTTGAACTTGGTTCACTTGAATGCAAGGCATCCATACTTACTATACAACCATACATGAATAACTTCCAATACCTTGGTGTTGATCTTACCCATTGTTATGTGTATCTATATTTTTTTAACTCCTGGTACCTGATTTTAACTAATTTTTAAACTTTTTATTCATGGCTGTAAATTATACATGTCTAATGTATAGCAATGAATACAGTATCATCACCATGTACTCACCCACAAATCATAGTCAATCCACAATACAAATAATTCCATCAAAAATATGCACACAAACAGATTTAAAATATTCAATAATTTTGTCACATATCATATATGTCTGAATTCTGTAGGAAAAAAATAGCACAATCAGGTAATGAATGATGAAGCACATTTACTTTTCAGTATGTCCCAAATTGGTAGAAGTTTGTGTTTTAGTACTGTCAGTAGAGTTTGTAAGCATAAACTTTATTTACTGTAAAAAGGAAACCTTCACTGCACAGTAAAAGTGTTCCAGTCACTTTAGAAGATGAAACAATCCATCAGATTCCATCACTCTTATTTAAGTTTGGTATGGCTTCCTTTGAAGTAAGGTTCTTGTTTTTATTGAAGATTGTAGTTGGCTTTCCTTGAAGCAAGGTTCTTGTTTTTATTGAAGATTGTAGTTGGCTTTCTTTGAAGTAAGGTTCTTGTTTTTATTGAAGATTGTAGTTGGCTTTCCTTGAAGTAAGGTTCTTGTTTTTATTGAAGATTGTAGTTGGCTTTCTTTGATGAAAGGTGCATGCAATATTGAAATCACCACTAAAGGACAGTTTTGGAGAACGAAAGAAATGCCCATTTTGTACTGTGGTGGCAACATAAAAAAATTGTATGATTGAGATTGATTTTTTCCCATTTGCTTTGTACATTTTCATAACAATCAGTGCTTCAAGGGTAATGTTTTCTTTGAAATTTCAGCTTCTTTTTTGTTTGCTTGTTTGTTTTTCTGGGGCTTAATGCCATTTTTCAGCACATGATAGTCTATACCTGGTGGCCAGTATTAATAGTGGAGGAAAAAACCGGGAAATCCACGGAAAGAACTACTGACCCACGAGAAGCTACTGGCAAGCTTTCTCACATATCAACATTTGCCAAATCTTAGACTCGAACCCACGCAGATAGAGGTGACATGGCAGATCCATAATGGAGATCACTTTAGACTACTCAGCTACTCAGGGCCCCTGCTACTTTTTGATTTGGATTATTTTTTTTAATGAAATGAATTTACCATTGTATGGTCAATTCTAGTTACCATTCCTCACTGCCTATTGAATAGACTAATGAGAACTTGGGGGGGTTATAACATTTGTGGTAGTGGAGTGATGCTACCTTTTATGCATCAAAACTTTAAAGAAAGGGTCTATCGAAAATAGAAACATTGCTGTTCTGGTCTGATGACAAGGATTACTACAGAAAATGTTAAGGATTTAAGTCTTCGTGAAAAGTAAATTTTACTTACCATCCAAACACATGACAGTCTATGTAAATATATTAATTACTAGCGAGTGCCCAAAAAGATGACGAACGATAGATTATGAGATAATGCCTCATTTGGTTGATTTCTGCTACCAGAAATGTCAATTATAAAAATGTGGATATCTCAAAACATACAGTACTCATGCTAGATGTCAACATAAGCGGATTATGATATAACAATGCACTGTGAAGAAAGTTTGTCATTATGGACAAAGAATTTGTGTAACAATAGATACATTTCAGTGCATTTTATATCAACTTTATGGCTTCCTTTCATGGGGCCTCTGAATTTCTTCTCTCCAAACTAATGGTTGTATATACAAGTTTAAACAGTCAACAATGTCGCCAATTAAAAAAAAAATTGCCAGCTGGTATATTTTACCACCATTAAGGAAAAAAAAACCCATTGCATTTGTGACATTGGCAAAGCCTTGCACGAATCCTGAATAAACTTTTTACACATTATTTTATGTACTTTTAAAAATAAAACACAATTTTTTTTCATGTATGAGGAAAATGCATATACAATATCAGGAGCCACACTACAATCTTCTTGTATTATTTATACAAGATCTCTTCCCTAAAATGATAATACACTTTTGGGGTTTTCTTCATACTTTATGAAAGAAATATATTTTATTTGGTGCACAAGAAAAATAGATGTATATGAAATTTTGGGAGCCACACCATGACCATCTTATATCCGAATTCATGTTATAACGGAGTGTGCTATAGTAGGGTCACACTGTACCTAAATTGTGTATATTCAATAAATAGTACCTGAATACCTAACTTGTATCTGTTTAATTACTGGTACCCAAACACCTAAATTGTGTATATTCAATAAATAGTACCTGAATACCTAACTTGTATCTGTTTAACTACTGGTACCCAAACACCTAAATTGTGTATATTCAATAAATAGTACCTGAATACCTAACTTGTATCTGTTTAATTACTGGTACCCAAACACATAAATTGTGTATATTCAATAAATAGTACCTGAATACCTAACTTGTATCTGTTTAATTACTGGTACCCAAACACATAAATTGTGTATATTCAATAAAAGATACCTGAATACCTAACTTGTATCTGTTTAATTACTGGTAGCCAAACACATAAATTGTGTATATCCGATAAATAGTACCTGAACACCTAACTTGGATCTGTTTAATTACTGGTACTCAAACACCTAAATTGTGTATATTCAATAAATAGTACCTGAATACCTAACTTGTATCTGTTTAATTACTGGTACCCAAACACATAAATTGTGTATATTCAATAAATAGTACCTGAATACCTAACTTGTATCTGTTTAATTACTGGTACCCAAACACCTAAATTGTGTATATTCAATAAATAGTACCTGAATACCTAACTTGTATCTGTTTAATTACTGGTACCCAAACACCTAAATTGTGTATATTCAATAAATAGTACCTGAATACCTAACTTGTATCTGTTTAACTACTGGTACCCAAACACCTAAATTGTGTATATTCAATAAATAGTACCTGAATACCTAACTTGTATCTGTTTAATTACTGGTACCCAAACACATAAATTGTGTATATTCAATAAATAGTACCTGAATACCTAACTTGTATCTGTTTAATTACTGGTACCCAAACACATAAATTGTGTATATTCAATAAAAGATACCTGAATACCTAACTTGTATCTGTTTAATTACTGGTAGCCAAACACATAAATTGTGTATATCCGATAAATAGTACCTGAACACCTAACTTGGATCTGTTTAATTACTGGTACTCAAACACCTAAATTGTGTATATTCAATAAATAGCACCTGAATACCTAACTTGTATCTGTTTAATTACTGGTACAAAAACATCTAAATTGTGTATATTCAATAAATAGTACCTGAATACCTAACTTGCATCTGTCAAATTACTGGTACCCAAACACCTAAATTGTGTATATTCAATAAATAGTACCTTAATACCTAACTTGTATCTGTTTATTTACTGGTACCCAAACAACTAAATTGTGTATATTCAATAAATAGTACCTGAATACCTAACCTGTATCTATTCAATTACTGGTATCTGAATACCTAACTTGCATCTAATCAATTACTCCAAGTAACACTATACCTGACTTGTTTATATTGAATAAATAGTGCCTGAATATTTTACCTATATCTAATCAATTATTGGTATCTGATTACCAAACTTGAATTAACTAAATTACTGATATTTGAAAACCTAACTTGTATCTACTCAATTACTGGTAGCTGAATACCTATCTTGCATCTACTCAGTTATGGTACCTGAATACCTAAACTGTATCCACTCAATCAACAGTACCTGAATACCCAACCTGAATCTAATCAATTACTGGAGTCTGAGAACCTCACTTGAATCTACTCAATTATTAAAGAAAACTGAATATCTAATTTGTACCTTCTCATTTAATTACAGGTACCTGAATACCCAGAATGTATCTACTCAATTACTTGTACCTGAATAACCAGCCTGTATCTACTCAATTACAGGTACCTGAATACCCAGCCTGTATCTACTCAATTACAGGTACCTGAATAACCAGCCTGTATCTACTCAATTACAGGTACCTGAATAACCAGCCTGTATCTACTCAATTACAGGTACCTGAAAACCCAGCCTGTATCTACTCAATTACAGGTACCTGAATACCTAGCCTGTATCTACTCAATTACAGGTACCTGAATACCCAGCATGTATCTACTTAATTACTGGTACATGAATACCCAGCCTGTCTCTACTAAATCACTAGTACCTGAATACCCAGCCTGTATCTACTTAACTATAGGTCCCTGAATACCTAGCCTGTATCTACTCAATTGCAGGTACCTGAACACCCAGCATGTATCTACTCAGTTACAGGTACCTGAATACCCAGCCTGTATCTACTCAATTACAGGTACCTGAATATCTAGCCTGTATCTAATCAATTACAGGTACCTGAATACCCAGCCTGTATCTACCCAATTACAGGTACCTGAATACCTACCCTCTATCTACTCAATTACAGGTACCTGAATACATAGGCTGTATCTACTCAATTACTGGTACCTGAATACCTAGCCTGTATCTACTCAATTACAGGTACCTGAATACCCAGCCTGTATGTACTCAATTACAGGTACCTGAATACCCGACTGTATCTACTCAATTACAGGTACCTGAATACCTAGCCTGTATCTACTTATTTACAGGTACTTGAATACCCAGCCTGTATCTACTCAATTACAGGTACCTGAATACATAGCCTGTATCTATAAAATTACAGGTACCTGAATAACAAGCTTGTTATTACAATTACAGGTAGCTGAATAACCAGCCTATATCTACTCAAATACAGGTACCTGAATACCCAGCCTGTATCTACTTAATTACAGGTACCTAAATACCCAGTCTGTATCTACTCAATTTCAGGTACCTGAATACCTAGCCTGTATCTACTCAATTACAGGTACCTGAATACCAAGCCTGTATCTACTCAATTACAGGTAGATGAATAACAAGCCTATATCTGCTCAATTACAGGTATCTGAATACCAAGCCTGTATCTACTTAATTACAGGTACCTGAATACCCAGCCTGTATCTACTCAATTACTGGTACCTGAATACGCAGACTGTTTCTACTCAATTACTGGTACCTGAATACCCAGTCTATATCTACTCAATTACTTGTACCAGAAAAATCAGCCGGTATCTACTCAATTACAGGTACCTGAATACCCAGCATGTATGTACTCATTTACAGGTATCTGAATACCCAGCCTGTATCTACTCAATTACAGGTACCTGAATACCCAGCTTGTATTTACACAATTACAGGTACCTGAATACCCAGCCTCTATCTACTCAATTACCGGTACCTGAATAATCAGCCTGTATCTACTCAATTACAGGTACCTGAATACCTAGCCTGTATCTACTCAATTACAGGTACCTGAATACCCAGCCTGTATCTACTCAATCACAGGTAACTGAATACCGAGACTCTATCGACTCAATTACTGGTACCTGAATAACCAGCCTGCATCTACTCAATTACTGGTAACTGAATACCCAGCCTGTATTTACTCAATTACAGGTACCTGAATAACTAGCCTGTATCTACTCAATTATAGGTATCTGAATACCCAGCCTGTATCTACTCAATTACTGGTAGCTGAATACCCAGCCTGTAGCTACTCAATTACAGGTACCTGAATACCCTGCCTGTATCTACTCAATTACTTGTACCTGAATAACAAGCTTGTATCTACTTAACGACAGGTATCTGAATACACAGCATGTATCTACTCAATTGCAGGTACCTGAATACCCAGCATGTATCTACTCAATTACAGGTACATGATTACCCAGCCTGAATCTACTAAATTACAGGTACCTGAATACCTAGCCTATATCTACTCAATTACAGGTACCTGAATACCTAGCCTGTATCCACTCAATTACAGGTACCTGAATACATAGGCTGTATCTACTCAATTACAGTTCCCTGAATACCTAACCTGCATCTACTCAATTACAGGTACCTGAATACCCAGCATGTATCTACTCAATTACAGGTACATGATTACCCAGCCTAAATCTACTAAATTACAGGTACCTGAATACCTAGCCTGTATCTACTCAATTACAGGTACCTGAATACCTAGCCTGTGTCCACTCAATTTAAGGTACCTGAATACATAGGCTGTATCTACTAAATTACAGTTCCCTGAATACCTAACCTGCATCTACTCAATTACAGGTACCTGAATATCCATATTGTTTCTACCCAATTACTGGTACCTGAATACCCAGTCTGTATCTATTCAATTACAGGTACCTGAATACCGAGCCTGTATCTACTCAATTACAGGTACCTGAATACTCAGCATGTATCTACTTAATTACAGGTTTCTGAATACCCAGCTTGTATCTACTCAATTACAGGTACCTGAATACCCAGCCTGTATCTACTCAACTACTGGTCCTGAATACCCAGCCTGTATCTACTTAATTACAGGTACCTGAATATCCAGACTGCATCTACTCAATTACAGGTACCTGAATACCTAGCCTGTATGTATTCAATTACTGGTACCTGAATACCCAGCATGTATTTACTCAATTACAGGTACCTGAATACCCAGCCTGTATCTACTCAATTACTGGTCCTGAATACCCAGCCTGTATCTACTTAATTACAGGTACCTGAATACCCAGACTGTATCTACTCAATTACAGGTACCTGAATACCTAGGCTGTATGTATTCAATTACTGGTACCTGAATACCCAGCATGTATCTACTCAGTTACAGGTACCTGAATACCCAGACTGTATCTACTCAATTACAGGTACTTGAATACCCAGCCTGTATCTACTCAATTACTGGTACCTGAATACCCAGCCTTTATCTACTCAATTACTGGTACCTGAATACCCAGCCTGTATCTACTCAATTACAGGTAACTGAATACCCAGCCTGTATCTACTCAATTACAGGTACCTGAAAACCTAGCCTGTATCTACTCAATTACTGGTACCTGAATACCCAGTCTGTATCTTATCAATTACAGGTACCTGAATACCCATACTGTATCTACTCAATTACTTGTACCTGAATACAAGCCTGTACCTACTTAACTACAGGTATCTGAATATCCAGCCTGCATCTACTCAGTTGCAGTTACCTGAATACCCAGCAAGTATCTACTCAATTACAGGTACCTGAATACCCAGGCTGTATCTACTCAATTACAGGTACCTGAATACCTAGCCTGAATCTACTCAATTACAGCTACTTGAATACCTAGCGTGTATCTACTCAATTACATGTACCTGAATACATAGGCTGTATCTACTCAATTACAGGTACCTGAATACCTAACCTGCATCTACTCAATTACAGGTACCTGATTAACCAGCTTGTTTCTACTCAATTACTGGTACCTGAATACCAATACTGTATCTACTCAATTACTGGTACCTGAAAACCCAGCCTGTATCTACTTTATTAAAGGTAAATGAATTCCCAGCCTGTATCTACTCAATTACTGGTACCTGAATACCCAGCCTGTATCTACTCAATTACAGGTAAATGAATTCCCAGCCTGTATCTACTCAATTACTGGTACCTGAATACCCAGCCTGTATCTACTCAATTACAGGTAACTGAATACCCAGCCTGTATCTACTCAATTACTGGTACCTGAATTCACAGCCTGTATCTACTCAATTACATGTACCTGAATACTCAGCCTGTATCTACTCAATTACAGGTACCTGATTACCTAGCCTGTATCTACTCAATTACAGGTTCCTGAATTCCTAGCCTGTATCTACTCAATTACAGGTACCTGAATACCCAGCCTGTATCTACTCAATTACTTGTACCTGAACACCCAGCCTGTATCTACTCAATTACTGGTACCTGAATACCCAGCCTGTATCCACTCAATTAATGGTACCTGAATACCCAGCCTGTATCCACTCAATTACAGGTACCTGAATACCTAGCCAGTATCTACTCAATTACAGGTACCTGAATACCCAGCCTGTATCTACTCATTTACAGGTAATGAATACCCAGCCTGTATCTACTCAATTACAGTTACCTGAATACCCAGCCTGTATCTACTCAATTACTTGTACCTGAACACCCAGTCTGTATCTACTCAATAACTGGTACTTGAATACCCAGCCTGTATCTACTCAATTCCAGGTACCTGAATACTCAGCCTGTGTCTACTTAATTACTGGGACCTGAATACTCATCCTGTATCTACTCAATTACTGGTACCTGAATACCCAGCCTGTATCTACTCAATTACTGGTACCTGAATACCCAGCCTGTATCCACTCAAAAACAGGTACCTGAATACCTAGCCAGTATCTACTCAATTACTGGTACCTGAATACCCAGCCTGTATCTACTCAATTACTGGTACCTGAATACCCAGCCTGTATATACTCAATTACAGGTACCTGAATACCTAGCCTGTATCTACTCAATTACAGGTACCTGAATACCTAGCCTGTATCTACTCAATTACTGGTACCTGAACACCTAGCCTGTATCTACTCAATTACAGGTACCTGAATACTAACTTAGTGGAAATGTATGAAGTTTATATCAAGTAAACAAATAAGACTTGAAATGTTCATGTCTGGATTGATACTAACTGCTAAAAATATCTTAGGTAATTTAAAAAATGATTTCATACAAGACATAAAATAGCTGACAGTTACCACTATTAAAAAATTAGTTTTCAAAAATTACAAACACATTTTAAAAGAATCTTGGCATATTTTGGGCAAAATATAAATCCGAAACAAGACTGAACACAAAAAAGATTGTTCAAGGTTTTACAATATTTCACTAAAGTTCAATTGACAAATCAACTGCATCCACTGTCGGAAATAAACAGTATGACATACATAAGTATGACATACATAAGTATACACTGTATGTACATAAATATCATAACTATGCAAGTATGATATATACATAAATATGACATGCATGTAAGTATGATATATACACAAGTATCACATATACATATACTGTATGGCTAATTTATTGGGAGTACTAATCAACTTCAGATTTGGTACTTTGAAATATATAAAGGTTAAATATGTATCTCATCAAAGTATTCAGCTGTCATTCTGCATGTGTAAAGTATTATATAATGGATTTATTGAGGAAAAGCTATACATCACAGTTCTGGTTTTTACTTCATATTAAAAGTAAGTTTAAACTACCTTTCAACAATTAATAACATACATCTCTGCAAGTCTCATCTTGCTGCAGTAACCTGTTTACTTTTTCAGTCTAGTGATATTTTGATGCTTGATATTTACTATAATTAAGTACATTTACAATTAGCAGTAAAGGGTGACAACTCCTTCCTGATTTGATAAAACTTACTCTTGGCTTTGGTGGAAATCACTTCCTTCAATATGATGGCTAGTTCCTGTATGTCCATTAATGCCAGTGTATTCACAGCATCTACTGCTGGAACCACACTGCCATTATTTTCCACAGAATATGCAACTGAGACTGCAGAAGTACCTGCATCTTGACTTATTCTCTGCACCTGTAATGACAAAGAGAGATCCAAGTGTCAACAACTTTTGTTGCTATTATAACATTAGGCCAGAGCTGTAAAATGTGCAACCTGGATCTCAAAGTCAAAAGGCTGAATGTGTCTGTATGTCTCGGAATGAAATGTCTAAGCTTCATAATGCTTATTCCAATGTATTAACAAACTTCATGAAGGAGTTTATGAAATACATGAAGGAGGTTTATGAAATACATGAAGGAGGTTTATGAAATACATGAAGGAGTTTATGAAATACATGAAGGAGGTTTATGAAATACATGAAGGAGTTTATGAAATACATGAAGGAGGTTTATGAAATACATGAAGGAGGTTTATGAAATACATGAAGGAGTTTATGAAATACATGAAGGAGTTTATGAAATACATAAAGGAGTTTATGAAATACATGAAGGAGGTTTATGAAATACATGAAGGAGTTTATGAAATACATGAAGGAGGTTTATGAAATACATGAAGGAGGTTTATGAAATACATGAAGGAGTTTATGAAATACATTAAGGAGTTTATGAAATACATAAAGGAGTTTATGAAATACATGAAGGAGGTTTATGAAATACATGAAGGAGGTTTATGAAATACATGAAGGAGTTTATGAAATACATTAAGGAGTTTATGAAATACATGAAGGAGTTATGAAATACATGAAGGAGGTTTATGAAATACATAAAGGAGTTTATGAAATACATGCAAAGGAAAAGAATTTTACACATCCTGAATGATTGCCATGTGTTTAATGTTGACAACTAAATCAACATGCAGAAACAACCTTTTCTCACAGTAACAATGACCTTGACCTTACTATTCTGACTCCCAAATCAATAAGCATCTTCCTTCCCACCAAGTCGAAATCAGCCACATTGTTTGGTCTATCTCTGTCATGTGGAACTATAACATTATTGTGGAGAAAATATACTTCATTTTTCATTAACAATAGCTATGACCTTTGACATATCTGCCCCCCAAAAGATAGACTTCTTCCTTACCCCAATTGTGAGCCACTGAGGAAACCATTTGAATTCTTTCCATCACTGTGGCATAAGCCTTTCAAGTTTTGACCTACAAATCAACGGGGGCTTCCTTAACCCATGTGCAAGCCAACCACAACATTTGGTAACAGTAGAGATGTTAACTTACTGTGCTGAAATAA
>JAEAOA010002144.1:1284962-1342771 GCA_016746295.1 Potamilus streckersoni
TTCTAAGTTTGAGAGAGAAATGGCTCATAATGTTATGATATACCAATATTATCTGGTTTTAATGAAACCCAACGATGTGTAGGACCAATATCTTTTAAGATTCAATATTCAATTCAGATGATTTGACATATCCGACCTTTTGCATAAAACGGCAGCATTGGGACGTTTTATGTCATTATTTATGTCTACACATCATATGAATCCTCCAAATCAATTGTCATGCTAGTTTGGGGGTTCAAGGCCATTACAATATGTAATAGAATGCTTAGTTATGTTTTGTGAGAAATACAACATAAATACTACAATGTTAAGATTGTTTTTAAATTAAAATTTATTTGCTTAGATTGAAAGTAGAATCTTTTGCTTGATTAAAAGATTGAAACATAAATTTTGGCCTAAATATTTCACTGGAATAAGAGATTTGTTTTTATTATTTTTTTTCCTGATAGTTTAAACACATTGCTACAAAATAAAATAAGCTTCTTCTAAATATTAATCAAATAATATTTTGGTGTAATTATGAACTGTCAATCAAATAATGTTTTGGTATAATTATGAACTGTCAATCAAATAATGTTTTGGTGTAATTATGAACTGTCAATCAAATAATGTTTTGGTATAATTATGAACTGTCAATCAAATAATGTTTTGGTGTAATTATCATCAAATAATGTTTTGGTATAATTTTGAACTGTCAATCAAATAATGTTTTGGTGTAATTATCATGAAGTGTGAATCAAAAAATTTTTTGGTGTAATTATCATGAAGTGTCAATCAAATGATATTTTTATGTAATTATCATGAACTGTCAATCAAATAATGTTTTGGTGTAATTATGTACTGTCAATCAAATAATGTTTTGGTGTAATTATGAATTGTCAATCAAATAATGTTTTGGTGTAATTATTATGAATTGTCAATCAAATGATGTTTTTATGTAATTATCATGAAGTATTAATCAAATTGTGTTTGTGTGATTATCATGAATTGTCAATCAAATGATATTTTGGTGTAAATTTTATGAAGTGTCAATCAAATATTTTGGTGTAATTATCATGAAGTGTCAGTCAAATAATATTTTGGTGTAATTATTATGAAATGTCAATCAAATGATGTTTTTGTGTAATTATCATGAAGTGTTAATCAAATTGTTTTTGTGTGATTATCATGAATTGTCAAGAAAATGTTATTTTGGTATAAATTTTATGAAGTGTCAATCAAATGTTTTGGTGTAATTATTATGAACTGTCAATCAAATGTTGCTTTGGTGTAATTATCATGAAGTGTCAATGCCATATCAGCAACATAACTACTACCAATAAAATGGGCAGAAATCAATACTATTAAGTTCAGATAAAGGTCATTCCGAAAATACAGTAATGAAGCAATAGGGACTAATTTACAAAACCTTTGTAATAGAGCTGCAATCAAAAAGATAATCAACACATTGAGTTACAAGTCCACTATTCAAATAAAAAAAAAACTTAAAACAAAACTGGACTAAAGTCAGTGAAGCTTAAAATAGGTCACATAAACCTGCTTTTGATGAAACTGTCTTGTCTTCTGCATTAGTTGTGAAGAGTGTCCCTGTTTCTGTGATATAAGATGAAGGTACAATATGTGTGATAATAGTATCTTCTGAAATATTTTTTGTATTTGTATTACCTGACACAGAAGATGGTGTTAGTTCTGATTTATAATTTGTATCTGTGTTACCTAACATAGCAGAGTGTGTTGATGTTGGTTCTGGAAAAATAGTATGAATTGTTGTCATGGTAACAGCAGAAGTTATGATAAGTGAGGAATTTGGCATAGCAGTACTTCCTGAAGAAAAGAATGCTGTGTTTGGCAAAACTAATTTATCACTTGTTTTTAATACTGACACAAAAGAAATATTGGTTAAAGATGAGAAAACAAGTAATGTTGTGGATGGATGCATGATATCTGATGGCAAAAGAAATTATGTTTCTTCAACTGTATTAATGGGCATTATAACTGATGGCAATGATGAAAATAATAATGCAGATGAAAGCAAAGAAACTGTCTTTTTTTCTGCATTAGTGATAATAGTATTTTCTGATATATTTTTTTGATTTGTATTACCTGACACAGAAGATGGTATTAGTTTTGATTTACTGTTTGTATCTACATTATCTAACAAAGCTGATGATGTAAATTCTGACATAATGGTGCCAATACTTGAAGTTGGTTCTGGAAATATAGTATGAATTGTTGTCATGGTTACAGCTGAATTT
The DNA here is from genome assembly GCA_016746295.1 of Potamilus streckersoni. Lineage (NCBI taxonomy): Eukaryota > Metazoa > Mollusca > Bivalvia > Unionida > Unionidae > Potamilus > Potamilus streckersoni. The sequence continues at coordinate 1,287,218 of JAEAOA010002144.1, forward strand.
ATGATAAATGAGGAATTTAACATCAAAGTACTTCCTAAAGTGGAGAATATTTTGCTTAACAAAACTGATGTATCATTTATGTTGAACACTGACACAAAAGAACTGTTGGTAGGAGATGAGGAAACAACCAATGTTGTATTCAGTTGCTCCATCTCAGATGACAAAGGAAATGATGTTTCTTCAACTGTATTAGTGTGCATTAAAACTGATGACAATGATGAAAATAATATTGCAGATGAATGCAATGAAACTGTCTTGTCTTCTGCATTAGTTGTAAAGAGCATCCCTATTTCTGTGAGAAATGATGAAGTAATAACAAATGAGGAATTTAACATTGTGGTAATCCCTAAAGTGGAAATCATTGTGCCTTGCAAAACTAATGTACCATTTGTGTTTAGCAATGACACAAATGAACTGTTGTTTGTGGATGAAAACATCATCCCAGATGGCAAAGGAAATGTAGTTCCTTCAACTGTATTAGTGGTCATTAAAACCGATGACAATGATGAAAATAATATTGCAGATGAATGTAATGAAACTGTCTTGTCTTCTGCATTAGTTGTAAAGAGCATCCCTGTTTCTGTGAGAAATGATGAAGTAATAACAAATGAGGAATTTAACATTGTGGTAATCCCTAAAGTGGAAATCATTGTGCCTTGCAAAACTAATGTACCATTTGTGTTTAACAATGACACAAATGAACTGTTGTTTGTGGATGAAAACATCATCCCAGATGGCAAAGGAAATGTAGTTCCTTCAACTGTGCTAGTGGTCATTAAAACCGATGACAATGATGAAAATAATATTGCAATGATACTGTCTTGTCTTCTGCATTTGTTGTAGAGAGCATCCCTGTTTCTGTGATAAAAGCTGAAGGTACAATATGTGTGATAATAGTATCTTCTGAAATATTTTTGTATTTGTATTACCTGACACAGAAGAGGGTGTTAGTTCTGATTTATTATTTGTATCTGAGTTACCTAACATAGCAGAGTGTGTTGATGTTGGTTCTGGAAAAATAGTATGAATTGTTGACATGGTAACTGCAGAAGTTACGATAAATGAGGAATTTGGCATAGTAGTACTTCCTGAGGAAAAGAATGGTGTGCTTAGCAAAACTAATTTATCACTTGTGTTGAATACTGACACAAAAGAACTATTGGTTGATGATGTAAAATGAGTATTGTTGTGGATGGATGTATCATTTCTGATGGCAAAAGAAATTATGTTTCTTCAACTGTATTAGTGGGCATTATAACTGATGACAATGATGAAAATAATATTGCAGATGAATGCAATGATACTGTCTTGTCTTCTGCATTTGTTGTAAAGAGCGTCCCAGTTTCTGTGATAAAAGATGAAGGTACAATATGTGTGATAATAGTATCTTCTGAAATATTTTTTGTATTTGTATTACCTGACACAGAAGAGGGTGTTAGTTCTGATTTATTATTTGTATCTGAGTTACCTAACATAGCAGAGTGTGTTGATGTTGGTTCTGGAAAAATAGTATGAATTGTTGACATGGTAGCTGCAGAAGTTACGATAAATGAGGAATTTGGCATAGTAGTACTTCCTGAGGAAAAGAATGGTGTGCTTAGCAAAACTAATTTATCACTTGTGTTTAATACTGACACAAAAGAACTATTGGTTGATGATGTAAAATGAGTATTGTTGTGGATGGATGTATCATTTCTGATGGCAAAAGAAATTATGTTTCTTCAACTGTATTAGTGGGCATTATAACTGATGGCAATGATGAAAATAATATTGCAGATGAAAGCAATGAAACTGTCTTCTCTTCTGTATTAGTGATAATAGTATTTTCTGATATATTTTTTTGATTTGTATTACCTGACACAGAAGATGGTGTTAGTTCTGATTTACTGTTTGTATCTGCATTATCTAACAAAGCTGATGATGTAAGTTCTAACATAATGGTGCCAATACTTGAAGTTGGTTCTGGAAATATAGTATGAATTGTTGTCATGGTAACAGCTGAATTTATGATAAATGAGGAATTTGACATCAAAGTACTTCCTAAAGTGGAGCATATTTTGCTTAACAAAACTGATGTATCATTTATTTTGAACACTGACACAAAAGAACTGTTGGTAGGAGATGAGGAAACAACCAATGTTGTATTCAGCTGCACCATCTCAGATGACAAAGGAAATGTAGTTCCTTCAACTGTATTAGTGGGCATTAAAACCAATGACAGCGATGAAAATAATACTGCATTTGAATGCAATGATATTGTCAGGTCATTATTTGGGTTGACTGTTGCCAATAAAGTGGAAGGTGTACCTTTATATGTAGAATATGTAGTATTCACCATTAGCAAACTAAATGTTGAAGATGGAAAAGCAGTTACCACCATGACATCTGAAATAGGCACAGTTGATATTGGAGAAGAAATGATCTTTGGTGATGGAACTGAAGAAGAAAATATTGATGAAGTGAAAGGTTTTGTTTTGATACTGACATTATCCAAATGAATGCTCAAATGTAGTAAGTCTGAATTTTCAGATGAAGAGTAATCCAGTTTTATTTCTGAGCTGGCTGTTCTCAAGTTTGATACTGTACTATATCCTGTGGAGAATTCATTTACACTTGAAACTTATTTTATTGAAGTAATGAAGACTGCACTTGAAGTGTTAACAACAGGAATTACTGACATCTGAAAAGTTGATTCAACCAGTATAGTACCACTGCTTATAAGATTTAAAACAGCTGAATCATTGATAATGAAGGTGGAATAAACTGTCTCTAATAATGGTGATTGAACTGTAATCAAAATGTTTGTTTCTGTTTCTGTTCTGCGACCGGGCTTCTGATTGGATGACAAAAAGCTGTACAGAAGCCCGGTCGCAGAACACTTCTCCTCCCCTGGCCACACTTTCAGTGATATAATACTTATCGCTATTGCTAACAACCACAGCTGGAGTTCCGAAACCAGGAAGGAAAAGGAATCATACTAGATACGCCGCCTTAGAACATTGAAACCAAGCGGTCTAAACCAAGAAGACTAGAAAATGAAAACTATGCACTAGTAAAATTTAACATTTTCTAAATCTTCTTATTATCCTCCAATTTTTACTATAAGAATAACCGGTATAGAATCAAATATCTGGGATATAATCCGCGTTACATAAATGTACAAAAAGTAAAAATAGATGTCGCTTTGGCTTGTAGACTTTTAGGGAATTATATACCGTTTTCAGTTTCCGCAACTAGTCTATACAAGCTGGTTGTATTTATAGTTTTAACACATGTGTAGACAGCCATGTAGAGGTTTGCAAACACAACGTTTTTGTGTTTTTTTGTTTGTCGTATATATGTTTTGTATTTGCCTTTGAACAAGACTCATCATTAAGAGTCGAAAGCGCTTAGGCTAGTTAGTTACTAGTTTCGTACTGTTCGTCGTCAGTTTATTGCATCTATTTTAATCAATCCCTGACACACGTGATCCCTTGGGGCATCCAGTACGCTTGAAAGGGTTGTATTCGCCATACGTTAGAACTAACATTATACATAAATTTACGCCAGAAGGTGTTGTCGCCATCAAGAACCCAGGCTAATTAAATAATATTTTCGCATTTGGATTTAGTAATAGAGATAGGTATGTAAAACCCGAATATGTTAAAACAAAAATCTGTCCATTGGGTTAAGGATGTATATCGCATCGCTGCTAATACTCTGCAGATTAGATCTGAGGGAGATGTAAACATGTTTAACATGCAGTTGATGAGTATATTGAACAAGTAAAACAAGAAAGGAAACGAAAAGAAGAAATGAAAATGCAACTTAAAAAAGCTAGACAAGAAAGTAAATAAATCTTAACATTAAGTAAGGAAAAAGCAGACGATTCAAAAGGTAAGGAATAAGTAGACGAAACAACTGAGGTGGCTTGTCCACCGCTAGGGATTTGGTCACTCCTGGTACAGTTACCATAGGAAGTAGCCTTGATAAACTTTGTTCCAATAACGTCCTTGCTAATGTTGATAGACTAGAAATCCTGAATGGCGGAAGATGAGTCGGTAATAATATCTCAGAAATCATTAATGAAGCAGCTGCTATTATTCACAGGCAGTATCATGCACATTAATGAATATCGATCCCTTACTGATGAAATCTTTGACTATTACATATCGATCCCTTACAGATGAAATCGTTGATGATTACTGCACTGATTGATGAAATTAGATGAGTGATAATAATAGGATCATGCATCATGCTCAACGTAGACATGTAATGGTCAGGGTGATAATTTTACGATTGCCAATACCGATTAAAAAGCAAGTTGGAATAAGAGGTATTAATGCTGTTCGTGACAAATGAATTGGTGATGTTGTTAGTAAAGCATTCTGAGCAATGAATGATAGACTAGCACGATTTATACGACGAAAACCTTAGCTAGAAAAACCGCAGCCAGTAATTTGCCCTGAACCGAAGTTATGCCTGCAAATGTTAGTAAAATAATAAATCAAGTTGCAAGTCAAAGACTAGCAGAGTTGGCTGGTGACACAGAAAAATATAACTTCTAGTCTAATAGCATGAAGTGGGCTTTGTGGTAGACGTTATCAAATTATAATAATGTTCAAGCGTGTATCTGATCCCACATTTGACAATGATGTGCCAGTCATCAAAGATGAATCGGTACGTGATTATCAATATTATTCATATGATGCACGAGAGCCAAATCAGTGATCTTTGTAATTATACTTTTGACCACCCTGACAACAGACAGCATAATATAAGACGAATAATAAACGTCGCTGACAACTCTGACCTCTGACGCTGATGAGTTGCCGGTGGTTCATGTTGCCAATCCATAATGCAACTTAAGATTCTCAACACGTCCATCAATGTTGGGGGACGAAAGTAGAATATTTTCGTGTGCAATCCCATTGTCATATATCTTTGTATTTTGCAGGAATGTCTGTGAAAGTATTTTTGAAGCTAAGCATACATATTGCTAGTACGAAAGGCTACTGACGATGATGCAATCTGGCACCCTGTCGGTGATGCAGATAAAGTAATACTGACAATACTTTAATTGTGAATGCCAACAATGATACTGTCATTCCGAAGAACGGTTGCTGTCTACGGTTTCAGGCAGTAAATCAACATTGTCAAGGTTGGCGATGACCACAGATAGTCTTCAAAGTACCACTAATGGTTTATTCACATGGCAGATAGCATCACAGCAATGTGTCTCAGGACCGCGACATATATTTGTTGCTTTGCAAGATACAATCAGAGTAAACTCCCAATTACATAGCACAGTGATATTTGACAAACTTGGTGTCACTGACGTTTACTGAAAATGAATGGACATAAAAAAAAACCAGCTGAAAACATAATATTGAACTTTGATAACAATTACGTTGCACGTGCATATCATCGATTGATGACATTCATGTCATGATCAACATATTGATTCTGGTTTACAAATGTCACGACTAGATTTTATTACTCTGGATCCGATCTGTTTTTTTCCGCTGAAACACATGGATTCATTTAGACAATATGTCATATATATACATTTTCGAGCTCGTGTGGTAGTAGAGGAGCTGTTGCTAATTAAAGAGCAATCGCTGTTATACTCTCAGAAAAAATAATGTTACTTGAAGGTGTTGGTGGACGAAAAAGTCATTGATGCCCCAGTAGAAAACGTAATTGGATCGCTTGCGATCCAAAGTGCACGATCAATAATTAAATCATCACGTTAATGTAACTCTGACTCCTGGTCAGATTGAAAAGTTACAGTCAGCATTAAAAAAGAATTCTGGAATAAAATGTCTCTGAAATCAGCAGCGTTACAAGGTCCAAATAAACATGCCCTGACGAAACGTCACTTCAAGCACTTTAATGACACCAAACGACTAGTGAATGGCGTTAGACTTGATCTTTTCGAGGTTGCCATTAAGGATATTGCCAAAATAGGTGGTATATTTCCAATTCTTGCAGATATATCAGCGTTGATAGCCTCTGCAGCCATAGTTGTGATAAAAGCAGCAGCACTTGGTGCTGTTTGAACTTCCGCTGTGATGGCATTTAAGAAATGAACATGTAACGGACTAAACACTTCCTAAAACGGCGACGTCTAAGACTGCTAGAAACCCCTAATTCATAGTACAGTTGATCTTCGAGAGGCTCAGGTCTGAGACTGCCTGGGATTATTCGATGAACACAAAACGTTTTGAGGTTTTCATGTCCGATTTTGATTTACTTGATGCTGATAGGAAATTAAACATAAAAAACATCAGAGGTGTTTTTATGCGTGATCAATTGCCAAAACAACGAAACAGTATTGAAACAAGTATCATTAATTTTGATGGAGGTTCTGGTCCTTCAATCAACGGGTGAAGAGGTACTCATTGGTGGCAAATGCGACTGATCATCATAGAGTTGTTTAATTTGATTCGTATGGGTAGACGCCACCTAAAACATTTTTAAAATATGAAAGCAGATTTTAAAACTCTCCGATATGATATTCAACATTACCGACACAGACAATAACAGACGCGCCAATATTTGGCCACTCATTATGTTCGATTCTGTATTGACATCCTCAGGAGCACCGCCTTATAAAGTCGTGCATGAGTATACTTCCCGACAACATCGTCGTCCAACGATTGAAACAGGTCTTAATGTAATATACAATGGTAGATATTTTCGGAAAATCTGTTCTGAGTCTCGCTCAGGGCAAGGCTCAATGTGACTTATACAAATATGCATGTCTTGACGAGGTCAAGGATAAGCTCGCTAATCTTTTGTGTCTCCCAGATGAGGACCAAAAATGTTATTATTTTTTCAGCATCAGCAATGACGGTTAAAGACGAGTAATATCCGGTTAACATATATTATTCTGCGGGTAACAGGTGCTACCAAGGATAACTTAGTGGTGTTTGCTAAAAATGGCACTATTAAATGCTCGGAGGAATCAGTTCAAATATTCATGGGAGAGATTACTGGACGCATCAGAATAACTAGAGACATTAGGTATGGCGATCTCAACATGCGTAAAAACACAATTATCCGTGTGACAGAACCAAAATCAGATTCTGATGTGGCAAAACAATGTATGTGGACAGCAATGACACAACGATCACAACTTACATCAGTAAATTTGTTACTAAAACTGGCTATGCAATGACTGGTTCTCTCAATATATCTGATAATAAAATTACTGGTCTTAGAGAACCGGAATCAGACGATGACGCTGCAACGAAGAAATACGTCGACATTAGCAACATTTCAAATTATGACCTCGTCAATGACAATCAATCATTAATTGACGCCAGAAAAATCATGAATGGTTTTATTTGTGCTTCTGCGAAAATTTGTAAAGAGGTTTACATGGTTAGAATATTCAGATCTGAACCAATAATGATTTTTCTAGAGTCCAGCAGTCACCGACATTAAGCTATCTGACATAAAAAAGATCAAAGACGGTGTAGTGTATCGGCATGGTGTAGTGCATCTGGATCAGCATTGTGTACACCAGTCAAGATATCCATTAAACATTCAGCAAAGGTTACCGGTGTGTACAAGTTCTCAGTACTCGGCGTTACAACATTTACAATATCTACATCATTTTCACTGCGTTATCCATTTGACTGATCTTATGGATTTATGTTAGTGATATTATAGCAAAACGACGAGAAAATATTCGTGGTGGAACCAAAAGAAAAAGGTTTACGCATGTTGTACTATTGGGATATTGAATTCATTGCCAAACTACCACCTACTTAAAGTGTTAGCAATTTATATAATGGACCAATCGCCGTTAAACCCAATTGACGTTCAACGTTTTAGATACGAGAAAGCGTGAATGTGGCATATCCAACTAAACAATATCATTGATGTGCATACAGTAAAATAAACAAAAAATAGAGTATGCGTATCGCTGTTATTGACATAATTGTATATTCTGCATCCGGATTATCAACCACACTTAATACAACCAGTAATATGAATTGGTGTTGCAGTTGTAACCAGTGCTGCTGATGTTCTTAATATCATCTAAAAAAAAATCCACTAGCGCGGCTAATAAATTACACGAATATACAATATTGCTAACAGCTGCAACACAATCACACGCCAAATTATCAGTGTCGATATCATCAGGACTCAATGATGGAATAATACCAAAATCTGGAATTCGTAGAAACGATAAGCGATTACCATGACGCAACTGGAAACGAACCCCTTGACTGTCAAGTATTAGACCCCCCGAGAAAGTCAGGGTGAAAGACGCCGCCGACTCCGACAAAGACAGGTATTTAGATCCCTGAGAAAAATGATAATGTCGAAAGATCAATCCCTGATGACATCAGGGCGATTACAAGAACAAATCGTCACTAATACAACAACACCAACAACCAGGATGATATCAGCAACGTTAACGAAGACTGAGTTTGACGTTAGCTTTCCAACGGCAATCTAGCCAAGGAAATAACTCTATTACAGCTGGCCAAATATTAAGAGAAAAGTCATTCGGTGGGTTGCAAGGAAATAATTAGCTGGTATTTGTGTACAAAAATAGGCTTCCCAGCTACCCCGCTTAGGGAACACGAGACCGGAATGTTGTTGGTATACATACGAGCAGATATCAAATCGAACAGATCAACAATGAGTTTCAGCGCAGAATCAAATCTATCACAGGTAAAGAATCTAAGATTGCTATCACTGTTGATGAGCCAACGTTAGCAGTCGTGTTAGGTATATTGACACCAGATTATGCCGTTGATATATATCAGTAGTCGATTCGAATTGTGTTAGGATGGCCAGAAATACAGAAATAAGCAAATATTTTAAAACTTCTAAAAACTTTCCCATGGAAATACACTGAAAGAGCCAGCATTATTATTGACCCGATGAACTCCAAGCCAGTGGATGCTTCGTGTGCATATTTTACTGTGACGGATGCTTCAATACTTCCTAAATTATTAAGAACTATATATTGCTATGATGATAATAAAAGCAGTATATCGACGAAGATTATATTAACTTATTCCCTAATGCTATTAGACCTGAACACACCAGCAAGTAATAAACAAACTGTGACAGTTGTTTCCATTTGTATACAAGAACATCTCAACGATGACCTAAAGCAACAAATCATTGCAGCAGCAAAGCATTTAAACTAGGTTGTATTCGAAATATAGTTTGACAATCGGATTATTATTGAAGCAGTAATTGCTACTGGAGATAGCTTCACGTTCTTATTTGACTACAATTTAGCAGGTGTTTCTCAGACACTGCGATTAGAGAAACAGAATTATCAACGTTCATATTACCATGATTCAACCCCAATGAGTTGACAACAACTGTGAGTGATATCTTTGATGAATTTTTTTCCAAAGACACTAGAATCAAGTGTAACAATCTCTCCTCCTTCCTAGTATTCTCAAACTTAACGACGATCCATTTTCTATTGTTTAATCATCAACGATCTCAGTCAATCTGGTGTGTGATGCAATCGATGGCAGTTATTAAGTAGATTTTGAAAGATCCAATCAAGCAAAGCAATGATATATCTTCTTCTCATTAATTCCTGAAGTTCGACCAGTACAGATTGATAAAAATGTCAGTTATGATATGACATGTAGATGTAGTTTAATTACTTGTTTGTTAGTTTTTTTAAAAGTTTTATTTCACTTTATTTCATTACATGTTACTGTAAAGATAACTTTATTCACTGGACTTGACATTTTCCCAGACAATTCAGCTCATTTCTGTCCGTTCTGATATAGAGGAAGTAGCAGAAAAGTTGTATCTTTTGGTGACCTAGATTTGGAGCAAATTTCAAGTTTAGTGTAAACAATTTTTTTTTAAAATAAGATTTGTTCAGTAGAGTCGAATCCGTACATGGCGTACGTGATGGTCGGCATGTAATGTTCTACGCCTCTTGAAAAAAGTGATCACGTGACCCTATCAGGCAGGTAATCTACTCTGCATTTTAGTTAGGCTTAACACATTATATTATAGCGATTCAGGCCAGTCTTGCTTTTAATCTTTGGAGTTCAAAGATGTTTTTGTTGTGATAAGTTTGAGTTTAATTTTTTTCTTCTTTTTTTTGCAATAATTTGTTTACCCTGGAAAATGCTGGTGCTCATTAGAATTCTTGAACAAGGACATTTATTGGAAATTATTCGGAATTCCTAACTGGAATATTATTCTTGGTGATTCAACAAGGAACTATTGACACATCAGGACAAAGCAGGTTATATAAGACGTCATTGACTTCCATCTTGTAACTTCGCTTGGATTCGAACTTTGATTCACTTAGGACTTTTTATTAATTAGACATTTATTCAGAATTATATTCGGATAAGTTTTATAAACCTTAATTTCTTTTTCATGCTTTTGCCTTGTTTTCTAAGGAAAAAAACTATATTGTTAAATTTACAAAGCTTGATGGCTTCACTCTTTTCTTTGTTACTTTTGTACGAGCCTAGACACGTAACATATACTAGAGTACATGATATTAAACTTGTAAAAGATCTTAGCAAAAATTATTGGAAAATTTAAACAAGGAGGATCATATTATCATAAACGACGATGTGCAAGACTAAGTATTGACTATCTTGAACTCGATTTCACAATTGCTGATAGAACAGGAAGAAATATATTTGTAAATCGAAATATTTTTAACTTACTGGACGGAGCAAAATTAAGAATAACTGTGATCTATACTGATGGCGATTCACCATAATTTACTCATTGAAGATCTTCGATGTTAGCGTATGTCGATGATAAACAGATTTCATGATACCGCGGTTAGAATTCCCAAATATTCATTTTATATTAATAAAAATAAGTAGGGTTGCAAACTCAGTTACAGATCGGCATTGATGCGCCATGTGGCGAGTTGATAGTAAAAATAGAAATGATACTCAGTTATTCTGAATCTTTTGATTTGATAGTTGCAAGTCGGAAAATAGTTCATGATTCACTTCGGCAACACTTATTTATGATACATAAAGAAAAGTTTTCAGATTTACCTGTGTCATTGTGTTATTGCCCGGCAGATACACACAATACCTAAAGTGATCAGAGATAACTGCATTCTTCTGGTTGTCTTAAATCGTGTTGATATCCACACACTAAGAAACGTTTACCAGATTTGGTGTTCGGGGGACATGTATATGATTAAGTTTAAAAATTTATTCTGAAAAGCGCAAGCGATTACCTCATGGATTTTTCAAGATAAATTTACATGATCCTCAGTCGCAATATCGCATAGGTCTCGATTACATATTTTGTTGAGAGACCTGTCACATGACCGTTACTTTTTCTTGCACCCATGAGTCTGTCAATCACACAGCAGCAGAAAGGGTCACGACCAAGAGTGAATAACTTGGTGTTTTACACCAGGGTTCGGTAAATAAATTTGACACGCAAACATCAAAAGAAAAAAAATGAACCTGGTTAGAGACATCGGTTTAGTACAAAACGGTTAGAGGTCTCGGTTTAACGTTATTGACGCTTGTCTGTTCATTTTCGTAAGAAGTTTTATTTTCAAAAACGGACTGTTCTAAAAAGTGGTCTGTTCACCCTTTCTCATACTTTGTATATTGGGCTTACCTTAGAGTGTGCATTCAGACGTGCATCTTGTGTTGCACTATTAGCAAAGACTGCTCAAGAAGTCTCATAGCCGCCTCGCTGACTATGCCTTCGGCCACGATCTGCACCGAACAGGTGATCCTTTCCATAGTTAGTTACAATCCCACCCCGTTTTATTGCTAAGCTGATTCCTAATTTAATCAGAATGGACTCGTGGCTTTTTATTGTCAGTAATGGGTTGATAATAATTTTGATTACTTTGTGGTTTGGATTAATTCCATATTTTCGACATTCCACTCAAAGATAAAAGTTCTTTTATCTAAAAATAGTTTTGAAAGTTCAGTGAAAAATATCAACTAGTACATTTAATGTTCATTGGATTTTGTGCGGTCCCCCCTCATTTTACATGTATCACAGTTTTCTATACACTGCTGCATTATTACCTAAAGTAGCTTATCTTAGATTTGTAACATGTACCGGCGAATCAGTTGAGATAGCATTTTAAAAAATCATATTTTGTTCATTATGTGCACTGACTTTAAAATTTTGCCAAAAAGAAAAGAAATATTAGCATAAAAGAAGAATAAATCTTCAATTTCATGGATGGGAAACGCAGTATCAGCTCAGTGTCATGCAGTTTCACTCTAATCCTCTTTTTCTTCATTTCTAATGTACCAATATTATTTTTGTTATAATATTATTTTATTATCATAAACACCATTATCATTTAGCTATTCAAGATGCGTCTCCGATCATATCCCTAATACTGTATACCAGAGTTTAAGACTTGGTTCTAAGTAGAGTACATACAGAACGTATTCATTTTAATGATCAACCATCATAAAGGGTAGCTATGTTTTATTTATTTATTTATTTTGCAAAAGTATCCGTTTTTTATTTTAAATATAAAACCATTCCGAAATATTATGGTCACCTGCTTTGAGCAGATATTAACCGCTAGACTGGTTCGAGGCAAAATAGTATTGGATCAATCTTTAAGTTTTGTTTATCAAAACATGGCGACGAGGACTCCAGGAACACCTGCCGAAGGAGAAAAGTCGACAAGTCGACGACCTAAAGGTCACATATAATTGGAATATTAACATTTTTACATTTTTAACTTGCATTGGTATATAACTGAGTTGAAGTTACTACAGGATTTAAAAAGAAAATGTATCGAAGGGTTCAATAGGTGGGATCTTCTCGTCATCATTATTATCGATCTTTTAATGTGCTAGGAATTTGAAGTTTGTTATTAATATTTTTTTAAAAAAAACACAAATTCGTTTACAGAATCGTAGATACGATTCAAGTAACCAGTGTATGTACATAGTGATAAAGATGTTGACCTAGTCCCTTTAGGAATTTCATCTGGTTAATTTGTATCGGTATACATATAACATGGACCATATTTGCTGATACATATCCTAAATAGGTCAATAGTACAAGTTGTATGCACCTTTGCTTATTTTAAATTAAATATAAATTATTGTTAATATTTAACAATTTTCTTTAACCCAAGTCTATTCAATCCTGATTATTGAATGCCCTTTACCTTTACTGTCACCAAGAAACTTCCATTTTAGAGCTTGTACCAATGTTCACCATTTGGGTAAATATCTTGAATGGACATAAATTTTTACTTTAAAAATTATTTTGTGAGGGTGTTTTAAAAAGGTATGCATAATAAATAAAAGTTTGCAATATTCAAGCAGCACATGTCAATAATTGATATATAGCGTTTGCTAGTACTCGTGTTTAAAATAACTTGAAATACCAGCACGGGTCACATGATACTTTTTTAATGTTGATTTTAGTCTGCTTTCAAATATTCCCTGTGGTTTTGTGCCAGTTTGCAAAATAATATGTTTAAGATTTTGTAGTGTTTTTATTTTGTTTTTTTTTAAACCTGTATTCGTAAGTACAACAGTTGTGTGTAGGTAAATGCAGTGATATGGTCTATAGCAGGGGTCGGGAATCTTTTTGTCTGAGAGAGCCATGGACACCACATATTTTGAAAAGTAATTCTGTGAGAGCCATACATTATGTTTAAAACTAAACATTCAAGTAAATGTGTGCATTATGTGTAATTTCAACACTAAAAATACAATAATTATGTCTCTGAATTCTTTTTAATAACATTGTTATGCTGTTGCTAATCAATAATGAGTATTTCTTACCATTGATGCGACTTCTGGTGCTGCATGACTTTGCTGATGGCTTTATAGTCTGGTTGATACGAGGTGAAGCTAAGCTTCTTGCAGGAGTTGAGACTTCCATCCGTTAAACGTGATCGCAGGTTGGTCTTAATGTTCTTTAGATGTAAGAAAGACTGCTTGCATGCATACGTAGAGCCAAACATTATCAGTACAGCAATACTCACACGCTGCAGTGTATGGTATGTGACGGAAAGCGCGTTCCAAGTTTTGACAATCAGCTGGTCTGCATGTTGAAGTTTTTTCATTTCTGCCCACTTGTGTTGGCTCGCCAACTCTGCTTGCTGTCATGCAAATCTTTCCAAATTTTCATTCAGTGACTTGAACTTATTCCCTCACATGTCTGAGGCCTTCAGGTCAGCAGCTTGGAGCTCAAAATCTCGGACGGAGACACCGGGGATGCAACTCAGGTCAGTGCTGTCGAACTGCACACTCGTGTGGATGGGTGATGAACTTAAAAAGACGGGTGTGCTCACGAAATTCTCCAAAGCGCGCTTTAAATCACTATAGGAGATTAGACGTGAAGCCTGCTAGCTGCTAAAAATTAAGATGTTGAGCAGGGTCACTTGAGGTGCACATATCTTTGAAATCTCCCAATTTTTCAAAGTGTAGTAAACGACCTGTTTCAATGTCGGCGATGAAGAGTTCTAGCTTGTTGTCAAATGCAAACACTGCTTCTTGCAGGCATACGATTGTATTTCCAACGCCTTGCATTTTCACATTGAGCTGATTTAGATGTTCAGTCATGTCTATGAGATAATAGAACTTCAAGAGCCACTCAGTGTCAGCAAACTCGGGATGCTCGACAGTCTTCATTTCAAGAAAAGTCCAGATTTCGCTCAGACAAGCCGAAATCGGCTGAGCACCTTCCCACTTGACAACCAACGTACGTTGCTGAGCAGAAGCAGACCAGGATAATTATTCCCAACCTCATCAGGCAGTGTTTTACGATGCGTCTGTTTTCATGCTCACAAAGAAGAGCGACAAATCATCTGTTTTTCTCAATCATGCACGGAGCACCATCAGTGCACACCTAAACAAGTTTATCCATCGGTAGATTTTTTTTCTTAAGCGAACTCAGTGAAGGACTCGAATAAATCCTGCCCTCTTGTTGTGCCTTTCATAGACAAAACAGCAAGACTTTCCTCATGTAGTGTATCACCGACAACATACCTTGCAACCACGCTGAACTGGGATAAATTTTTGACTTCTGTTGACTCATCCAAAGCGAGAGAAAAAAATGGTGCCGCATTTATGTCCTTCACTTGCATTGCCTCGATTTGATTTGACATCATGATGCTACGATCGTGAACAGTTCTTGCCGACAGAGGCATGTCTTTTATCCGTTTAATTATTTTGTCCTTATCCGAAAAATCATCAAAAAGTTCATGGATAACATCAAACATGAATGCTTTGGCATACTACCCATCTGTGAATGGCTTTATGTTTCTCACAATACCTAAAGCACCAGCAAAGCTAGCCGAATACCAGTCACCTTGTTGGGTCCAAACATGGATTTGCTGCTGGTTAGCTTGCACTCTTCATAGCAGTTTTTGACATGCTTTCTTCCTGCTGTCTCCCCAGGATATTTTGATGCAAATGTAGAATTGTGTGTCTCGAAGTGTCGCTTTACATTTGACTGTTTCATAGATGCAATTTTATCACTGCATATTAGACACACTGAATAACCCGTTCTCTCTACAAAGGCAAATTCCTCTGTCCATTCCTGCTGAAAAGTACGATACTCATTGTCTTTCTTTCTTTTAGCCATCTTGTCAAAAGGGTTTCTAAAATTAGTTAGCTGATAACGCGATTAAAACGAAAGTTTACTTTCTGATCCGACGACAATGTGTTGTGCAGACTCTTTTGCACATGCAAACATCAGCCACTATTTTCGAAAGCAATATACGGCAGCCCTACTTGAACAATGTCAGATATAGACACAACGACATGTATTTTTGCCACTTTTCCACAGAAATCACTGCGAACCTGCTTTCTAGTTCGCGCATTGTTCATCACGTGAAGGTGTGTAGAGGTGGCTACTCTTGCAGTATGACCTGCATTTGGAGGTAAAGCTAGAGTTATTTTCCCTCTAATTACATTGAATACAGGATTGCTATTTTTCTATCTTTTAGGTCAGCGGAGTTTATCTCCTTTACCACTTCTGATGCTGAGCTGCAGTAGACTTTAGCTCATTTGCAGAATGAAATATTGATATGCAATTAATATGTAGATCAAAGGAGTCTAAAGAAACATTTTTATTTTTATAATCGAACATTTGTCTGCGAGCCAGATGCAGCCATCAATAGAGCCACATCTGGTTCGCGAGCCATAGGTTCCCGACCCCTGGTCTATAGCCAGGTTTTGATCAACCAGTCTTGCTTGTGTTCATAATACTTGCCATTCATAGTGATTTCAAATGAAGCTTGAAATACCAGATAAGGAAATGTAAGAATGATATAAAAATATGAATGATTATATGAAAAAAATAAACTCTATACCTTTTGTTTTTTTTAGACAGATTTACTTTTCAACACTTTTGAATACAAACTTGGTCAAGTATAGACATGTTTCTCCCATGTATTCTGTTAGAACTTGTGAAGGAATTTCATTGAAAGGGAACAAAATATGAGAAGAAAATGACCTATAGTGTAAATCATTGCAAGAATAACGGTAACGTTATTGATTTTGTTGTTACCTTCTAGATCTTCCTTAGTGTGTGTTTGTGTGTGTGTTTGTGTGTGTTTATGTGATTTAGATTTTTAACATTGCTTTAACAATATTTCAATCATATTGCTATGATGTCTGCAGTTTGACAATTTATAGTGATGCCTCACACTAGG
This sequence comes from Potamilus streckersoni, assembly GCA_016746295.1. NCBI lineage: Eukaryota > Metazoa > Mollusca > Bivalvia > Unionida > Unionidae > Potamilus > Potamilus streckersoni. Next base: position 1,303,854 of record JAEAOA010002144.1, read on the forward strand.
GCATCATATCCCATGTCACATTATCCTGACACCAGGCCAACCAGTCCTAATACTAACCTCTTAATGCTGAGTGTCAAGCAAGGAAGCTGTTTGTACCATTTTTTAAAGTCTTTGGTATGACTGTGGGAGTTTGAACCCGTGACCTCCTGTATCTGAGTCGGATGCTCTTACCACCAGGCCATCAGCGCGATATAGCTTTTTCTGAGTGTACATGCTCAGTGTGTGCTGTACATGCTCAGTGTGTGCTATGCATGCTTAGTGTGTGCTGTACATGCTATGCTCATTGTGTGCTGTACATGCACAGTGTGTTATGCATGCTTAGTGTGTGCTGTACATGCTATGCTCATTGTGTGCTGTACATGCTCAGTGTGTTCTATGCATGCTTAGTGTGTGCTGTACATGCACAGTGTGTTCTATGCATGCTCAGTGTGTGCTGTACATGCTATGCACATTGTGTGCTGTATATGCACAGTGTGTTCTATGCATGCTTAGTGTGTGCTGTACATGCTCAGTGTGTTCTATGCATGCTTAGTGTGTGCTGTACATGCTCAGTGTGTGTTATGCATGCTTAGTGTGTGCTGTACATGCACAGTGTGTGCTGTACATGCTCATTGTGTTCTATGCATGCTTAGTGTGTGCTGTACATGCACAGTGTGTTCTATGCATGCTTAGTGTGTGCTGTACATGCACAGTGTGTTCTATGCATGCTTAGTGTGTGCTGTACATGCTCAGTGTGTTCTATGCATGCTTAGTGTGTGCTGTACATGCTTAGTGTGTGCTGTACATGCTCAGTGTGTTCTATGCATGCTTAGTGTGTGCTGTACATGCTCAGTGTGTTCTATGCATGCTTAGTGTGTGCTGTACATGCACAGTGTGTTCTATGCATGCTTAGTGTGTGCTGTACATGCTCAGTGTCTTCTATGCATGCTTAGTGTGTGCTGTACATGCACAGTGTGTTCTATGCATGCTTAGTGTGTGCTGTACATGTTCAGTGTGTGCTGTACATGCTATGCTCATTGTGTGCTGTACATGCTCAGTGTGTGCTATGCATGTTCAGTGTGTGCTGTACATGCTATGCTCATTGTGTGCTGTACATGCTCAGTGTGTGTTATGCATGCTTAGTGTGTGCTGTACATGCTCAGTGTGTGTTATGCATGCTTAGTGTGTGCTGTACATGCAGTGTGTTCTATGCATGTTCAGTGTGTGCTGTACATGCACAGTGTGTTCTATGCATGCTCAGTGTGCGCTGCACACTTAGATCAATTCAAAGCTATTCTCTTGGCAGATCAGTATTTTGCTGAGAGAAATGCATACCAGCTTGCCTAGTCTTTCTCTATACAAAGAATGTCATGCCTCATGGTAAATAATATCTCCATAGTCTTTCTCTATCCATGGCCAAAGAAAGCCATGCTTCATGGTACATAATATCTCCATAATCTTTCTCTATACATGGCCAAAGAAAGCCATGCCTCATGGTAAATAATATCTCCATATTCTTTCTCTCTACATGGCCAAAGAAAGCCATGCCTCATGGTACATAATATCTCCATAGTCTTTCTCTATACATGCCCAAAGAAAGCCATGCCTCATGGTAAATAATATCTCCATAGTCCTTCCCTATACATGGCCAAATAAAGCCATGCCTCGTGGTAAATAATATCTCCATACTCTTTCTCTATACATGGCCAAAGAAAGCCATGCCTTATGGTAAATAATATCTCCATAGTCTTTCTCTATACATGGCCAAAGAAAAAGCCATGCCTCTTGGTAAATAATATCTCCATAGTCTTTATATATGCAAAAAAAGGCATGCCTCATGGTAAATAATATCTCCATAGTCTTTCTCTATACAAAGAAAGCCATGCCTGATGGTAAATAATATATCCATAGTCTTTCTCTATACAAACGAAGCCATATTTCATGGTAAATAATATCTCCATAGTGTTTCTCTATACATGGCCAAAGAAAGCAATGCAACATGGTAAATAATATCTCGATAGTCTTTCTGAACACATGGCGAAAGAAAGCCATGCCTCATGGTAAATAATATCTCCATAGTCTTTCTCAATACAAGGCCAAAGAAAGCCATGCCTCCTGGTAAATAATATCACCATAGTCTTTCTCTCTACATGGCTAAAGTAAGCCACACCTCATGGTAAATAAAATCTCCATAGTCTATCTCTATACATGGCCAAAGAAAGCCATGCTTCATGGTAAATAATATCTCCATAGTCTTTCTCTATACATGACCAAAGAAAGCCATGCTTCATGGTAAATAATATCTCTATAGTCTTTCTCTATACATGGCCAAAGAAAGCCATGCTTCATGGAAAATAATATCTCCATAGTCATTCTCCATACATGGCAAAAGAATGCCATGCCTCATGGTAAATAATATCTCCATAGGCTTTCTCTATACATGGCCAAAGGAAGCCATGCGTCATGGTAAATAATATCTCCATAGTCTTTCTCTATACATGGCCAAAGAAAGCCATGCTTCATGGTAAATAATATCTCCATAGTCTTTCTATATACATGGCCAAAGAAACGTATGCCTCATGGTAAATAATTTCTCCATAGTCCTTCTCTATACATGGCCAAGAAAGCCATGCCTCATGGTAAATAATATCTCCATAGTCTTTCTATATGCACAAAAAGCCATGCCTCATGGTATATAATATCTCCAGTCGTTCTCTATACATGGCCAAAGAAAGCCATGCTTCATGGTAAATAATATCTCCATAGTCTTTTTCTATACATGGCCAAACAAAGCCATGCCTCATGGAAAATAATATATCCATAGTCTTTCTATATGCAAAAAAGCCATATTTCATGGTAAATAATATCTCCATAGTCTTTCTCTATACATGGCCACAGAAAGCCATGCCTCATGGTAAATAATATCTCCATAGTCTTTCTCTATACATGGCCATAGAAAGCCATGCCTCATGATAAATAATATCTCCATAGTTTTTCTGTATACATGGCGAAAGAAAGCCATGCCTCATGGTAAATAATATCTCCATAGTCTTTCTCTATACCTGGCAAAAGAAAGCCATGCCTAATGGTAAATAATATCTCCATAGTCCTTCTCTATACATGGCCACAGAAAGCCATGCCTCATGGTAAATAATATCTCCATAATCTTTCTCCATACATGGCCAAAGAAAGCCATGCCTCATGGTAAATAATATCTCCATAATCTTTCTCCATACATGGCCAAAGAAAGCCATATTTCATGGTAAATAATATCTCCATACTCTTTCTTTATACATGGCCAAAGAAAGCCATGCCTCATGGTAAATAATATCTCCATAGTCTTTCTCTATACATGGCGAAAGATAGCCATGCCTCATGGTAAATAATATCACCATAGTCTTTCTCTATACATGGCCAAAGAAAGCCATGCCTCGTGGTAAATAATATCTCCGTAGTCTTTCTCTATAAAAAGAAATACATGCCTCATGGTAAATAATATCTCCATACTCTTTCTCTATACAAGGCCAAAGAAAGCCATGCCTCATAGTAAATAATATCTCCATAGTCTTTCTCTTTGCATGGCAAAAGAAAGCCATGCTTAATGGTAAATAATATCTCCATAGTCTTTCTCTATACATGGCCAAAGAAAGCCATGCCTCATGGTAAATAATATCTCTATAGTCTTTCTATATACAAGGCCAAAGAAAACCATGCCTCATGGTAAATAATATGTCCATAGCCTTTTTCTATACATGGCCAAAGGAAGCCATGCCTCATGGTAAATAATATCTCTATAGTCTTTCTCTATACATGGCCAAAGAAAGCCATGCCTCATGGTAATTAATATCTCCATAGTTTTTCGCTATACATGGCCAAAGAAAGCCATGCCTCATGGTAAATAATATCTACATAGTCTTTCTCTATACATGGCCAAAGATAGCCATGCCTCATGGTTAATAATATCTTTATAGTCTTTCTCTATACATGCTTGACCCAATTCATTATCAGGGAATAAGACTTGCTTTGGGAGCATTTAAGACATCTGCGTTTGAAAGCCTTCTCGCGGAAGCGAATGAACCACCTTTGTCCCATCGCAATGAAAAGCTATCTGCACATTATGCTCTTAAGTTACGATCCAACCCTCTGAACCCTGCTTTGTCGGCCGTTTTTCATCCGAATTACAAAGCTTTATACGTAAATAAACCAAATGCTATACCTTCATTTGGTATTAGAATATCATCCTGCTTTGACCAAGTCAAATAAAATTTATCTTCAATCCAGAAAACATTTGTCTCGAAAACACCACCTTGGCTTATTAAGCAATAAACCAAATTAAAATCAAACCCTCTGAACTCTGCTTTTTCGGCTGTTTTTGAACCCAAATATAAAACTTTATATGACAATAAACCAAATGTCATACGTACCTTTGGCATTAGAATGTTACCATTCCTTGATAGTACAAAAGTTGATATTTCGAAAATTCTGAACACGACCATTTCCGAAACATCTCCATGGCTATTTAAGCAACCAAGGGTACTTTTTACGCTACACGATTGAAACAAATCGGAAACAAACCCGTCCATCTTCCGCAACTCTTACCATGAACTCCACGCTCAGTTCAAAAAATTATACAAGAATATATACTGATGGATCAAAAGATGAGGAAAAGGCCGCTGCAGCCTTCGTTAGTGAAAAATACATAAAAACTGTTCGCTTGCCAAATGGTACGTCAATTTTTTCAGCTGAAATCAAAGCAATAGACCATGCTTTGAAATACGTTGCAAGCTAGCGTATTTTAAACAGCATTATCTTCTCTGATTCAAGATCAGTACTTAAGTCACTACATAACAGAAAAATGGAGAATCCATTATTAGCAAATATTCTCCTTAAGCATACTGAGCTGAGTACCTCCCATAATATAGTATACTGTTGGTTACCCAGCCATGTAGGAATTAAAGGTAATGATAAAGCAGACCGTGCTGCTAAAATGGCCTTATTACTAGAACCAACTGATTTTAAAGCACCATATACTGATTTTAAACGTTATATCAAAGACTGTTTACACCAGAAATGGCAGGCATCATGGAATGCTGCCGTGAATAAAAAACTTCATGCCATCAAGCCAACCTTAGGAGAATGGACTCTTTCCTACAGATCTGTCCGTAGAGAGGAGATATTCATTACAAGAATTCGACTCGGTCATACTCATTTAACACACTCCTACATATTAAAAGGAGAAGACCCACCAGAGTGCATAGCTTGTAATGAACAATTCACAGTTAAGCACATTATGCTGGAATGCTTCCATCTTCAACCTACGCGTAATCATTTCTACGTTGTGCAAGACATGAGGGAGCTCTTTGCTACAGTTAGCATTACCAACATTATAGACTTCCTTAAGGAAGCAAATATCTATCATAAGTTATAGCTTTTATTTTATCACCTTGTTCAGTTTTGTGTTATAGATAGTCGATAGATTTTAATTGCCAATCATATGTTTTCGTTATCATACTTTTGCACACCCCGTTGATCGGGAAACTTTTAATACTTTACCATCGTTCACATTTTAATCGCTTTACCTTTAACTGTTTGGATCCCGATCGTAGGTTGATAAAATTATTTTAACAGTTTTAAATGTAAAAGGATATAACCTAATGTTTGGCGCTAAATAGCCACATCGTGCTGGTGCGCCGTAAAAATATAAACCAATCAATCATGCCTCATGGTAAATAATATCTACATAGTCTTTCTCTATTCATGGCCAAAGAAAGCCATGCCTCATGGTAAATAATATATCCATAGTCTTTCTCTATACATGGCCAAAGAAAGCCATGCCTTTTGGTAAATAATATCTCCAGTCTTTCTCTATAAATGGCCAAAGAAAACAATGCCACATGGCAAATAATATCTCCATAGTCTTTCTCTATACAAAGAAAGCCATGCCTCATGGTAAATAATATCTCCAAAGTCTTTCTCTATTCATGGCCAAAGAAAGCCATGCCTCTTGGTAAATATCTCCATGGTCTTTCTCTATACTAGGCGAAAGAAAGCCATGCCCCATGGTAAATAATATGTACATAGCCTTTCTCTATACATTGCCAAAGAAAGCCATGCCTCATGGTAAATAATATCTCCATGGTCTTTCTCTATAAAAAGCCAAAGAAAGCCATGCCTCATGGTACATAATATCTCCATAGTCTTTCTCTATACAAAGAAAACCATGCCTCATGGTAAATAATATCTCCATAGTCTTTCCCTATACAAAGAAAGCCATGCTTCATGGCAAATAATATCTCCATATTCTTTCTCTACACATGGCCAAAGAAAGCCGTGCTTCATGGTAAATAATATCCCCATAGTCTTTCTCATTACATGGCCAAAGAAAGCCATGCCTCATGGTAAATAATATCTCCATAGTCTTTCTCTATACATGGCCAAAGAAATCCATGCCTCATGGTAAATATCTCCATAGTCTTTCTCTATACATGGCAAAAGAAAGCCATGCCTCATGGTAAATAATATCTCCATAGTCCTTCTCTATACATGGCCAAAGAAAGCCATGCCTCATGGTAAATAATATCTCCATAGTCTTTCTCTATACATGGCCAAAGAAAGTCATGCCTCATGGTAAATAATATCTCTATAGTCTTTCTCTATACATGGCCAAAGAAAACCATGCCTCATGGTAAATAATATCTCCATACTTTCTCTATACATGGCCAAAGAAAGCCATGCCTCATGGTAAATAATATCTCCATAGTCTTTCCCTATACAATGAAAGCTATATTTGATGGTAAATAGTATCTCGATAGTTTTTCTCTATACATGGCCAAAGAAAGCCATGCTTCATTTTAAATAATATCTCCATAGTCTTTCTCTATACATGGCCAAAGAAAGCCATGCCTCATGGTAAATAATATCTCCATAGTTTTTCTCTATACATGGCCAAAGAAAGCCATGCCTCATGGGAAATAATATCTCCATAGTCTTTCTCTATACATGGCCAAAGAAAGCCATGCCTCATGGTAAATAATATCTCCATAGTCTTTCTCTATACATGGCCAAAGAAAGCCATGCATCATGGTAAATAATATCTCCATACTTTCTCTATATATGGCCAAAGGAAGCCATGCCTCATGGTAAATAATATCTTCATAGTCTTTCCCTATACAATGAAAGCTATATTTCATGGTAAATAGTATATCGATAGTTTTTCTCTATACATGGCCAAAGAAAGCCATGCTTCATTTTAAAAAATATCTCCATAGTCTTTCCCTATACATGGCCAAAGAAAGCCATGCCTCATGGTAAATAATATCTCCATAGTCTTTCTGAATACATGGCCAAAGCAAGCCATTCCTAATGTTAAATAATATCTCCATAGTCTTTCTCTATACATGGCCAAAGAAAGCCATGCTTCATGGTAAATAATATCTCCATAGTCTATCTCTATACAAAGAAAGCCATGCCTCTTGGTAAATAATATCTCCATATTCTTTATCTATACAAAGAAAGCCATGCTTCATGGCAAATAATATCTCCATAGTCTTTCTCTATACATGGGCAAAGAAAGACATGCTTCATGGTAAATAATATCTCTATACTCTTTCCCTAAACATGGCCAAAGAAAGCCATGCCTCATGGCAATTAATATCTCCATAGTCTTTCTCTATACATGGCCAAAGAAAGCCATGCCTCATGGTAAATAATATCTCCATAGTTTTTCTCTATACATGGCCAAAGAAAGCCATGCCTCATGGTAAATAATATCTCTATAGTCTTTCTCTATACATGGCCAAAGAAAGCCATGCCTCATTGTAAATAATATCTCCATAGTCTTTCTCTATACAAAGAAAGCCATGCCTGATGGTTAATATATCCATAGCCTTTCTCTATACAAACAAAGCCATATTTCATGATAAATAATATCTCCATAATTTTTCTCTATACATGAGCAAAGAAAGCTATGCTTCATGGTAAATAATATCTCCATAGTCTTTCTCTATACATGGCCAAAGAAAGCCTTGCCTCATGGTAAATAATATCTCCATAGTCTTTCTGTACACATGGCGAAATAAAGCCATGCGTCATGGTAAATAATATCTCCATAGTCTTTCTCTCTACATGGCCAAAGAATGCCACACCTCATGGTAAATAAAATCTACATAGTCTATCTCTATACATGGGCAAAGAAAGCCATGCCTCGTGGTAAATAATATCTCCATTGTCTTTCTCTATACCTGGGGTAAGAAAGCCATGCCTTATGGTAAATAATATCTCCATTGTCTTTCTCTATGCGTGGCCAAAGAAAGCCATGCCTTGTGGTAAATATCTCCATAGTCTTTCTCTATACATGGCCAAAAAACGCCATACCTCATGGTAAATAATATCTCCATAGTCTTTCTCTATGCATGGCCAAAGAAAGCCATGCCTGATGGTAAATAATATCCTTATAGTCTTTCCCTTTACATGGCCAAAGAAATCCATGCCTCATGGTAAATAATATCTTCATAGTTTTTCTCTATACATGGCCAAAGAAAGCCATTCCTTTTGTTAAATAATATCTCCATAGTCTTTCCCTATACAAAGAATGCCATGCCTCATGGAAGATGATATCTCCATAGTCTTTCTCTTTACAAAGAATGCCATGCTTCATGGTAAATAATATCTCCATAGTCATTCTCCATACATAGCCAAAGAATGCCATGCCTCATGGGAAATAATATCTCCATAGGCTTTCTCTATACATGGCGAAAGGAAGCGATGCCTCATGGTAAATAATATCTCCATAGTCATTCTCCATACATGGCCAAAGAATGCCATGCCTCATGGGAAATAATATCTCCATAGTTTTTCTATATGCAAAAAAGCCATGCCTCATGGTATATAATATCTCCAGTCGTTCGCTATACATGGCCAAAGAAAGCCGTGCTTCTTGGTAAATAATATCTCCATATTCTTTCTCTATACATGGCCTTAGAAAGCCATGCCTCATGGGAAATAATATCTCCATAGTCTTTCTATATGCAAAAAAGCCTTATTTCATGGTAAAAAATATCTCTATAGTCTTTCTCTATACCTGGCCAAAGAAAACCATGCTTCATGGTAAATAATATCTCCATAGTCCTTCCCTATACATGGCCAAAGAAAGCCATGCCTCATGGTAAATAATATCTCCATTTCCTTCAGTATACATGGCCAAAGAAAGCCATGCCTCATTTAATAATATCTCTATAGTCTTTCTCTATACATGGCCAAAGAAAGCCATGCCTCATGGTAAATAATATCTCCATAGTCCTTCTCTATACTTGGCCAAAGAAAGCCATGCTTCACGGTAAATAATATCTCCATAGTCTATCACTATACATGGCGAAAGAACGCCATGCCTCATGGTAAATAATATCTCCATAGTCTTTCTCTATACATGGCCAAAGAAAGCCATGCCTCATGGTAAATAATATCTCCATATTCGTTCTCTCTACATGGCCAAAGAAAGCCATGCCTCTTGGTAAATAATATCTCCATAGTCTTTCTATATGCAAAAAAAAAAACATTTCTTGGTAACTAATATCTCCATAGTTTTTCTCTATACCTGGCCAAAGAAGTCCATGCTTCATGGTAATTAATATCTCCATATTCTTTCTCTGTACATGGCCAAAGAAAGCCATGCCTCATGGTAAATAATATCTCCATAGTCTTTCTCTATACATGGCCAAAGAAAGCCATGCCTTATGGTAAATAATATCTCCATAGTCTTTCTCTATACATGGCCAAAGAAAGCCATACCTCATGGTAAATAATATTTGCATAGTCTATCTCTATACATGGCCAAAGAAAGCCATGCCTCATGGTAAATAATATCTCCATAGTCCTTCTCTATACATGGCCAAAGAAAGCCATGCCTCATGGTAAATAATATCTCCATAGTCTTTCTCTATACATGGCCAAAGAAAGCCATGCCTCTTGGTAAATAATATCTCCATAGTCTTTTTCTATACATAGCCAAAGAAAGCCATGCCTCATGGTAAATAATATCTCCCTAGTCTTTCTCTATACATGGCCAAAGAAAGCCATGCCTCATGGTAAACAATATCTCCATAGTCTTTCTCTATACATGGCCAAATAAAGCCATGCCTCATGGTAAATAATATCTCCATAGTCTTTCTCTATACATGGCCAAAGAAAAAGCCATTCCTCGTGGTAAATAATATCTCCATAGTCTTTCTCTATAAAAAGAAATACATGCCTCATGGTAAATAATATCTCCATTCTCTTTCTCTATACAAGGCCAAAGCAAGCCATGCCTCATAGTAAATAATATCTCCATAGTCTTTCTCTTTGCATGGCCAAAGAAAGCCATGCTTAATGGTAAATAATATCTCCATAGTCTTTCTCTATACATGGCCAAAGAAAGCCATGCCTCATGGTAAATAATATCCCTACAGTCTTTCTATATACATGGCCAAAGAAAACCATGCCTCATGGTAAATAATATCTCTATAGTCTTTCTCTATACATGGCCAAAGAAAGCCATGCCTCATGGTAAATAATATCTCTATAGTCTTTCTCTATACATGGCCAAAGAAAGCCATGCCTCATGTTAAATATTATTTCCATAGTCTTTCTCTATACATGTCCAAAGAAGGCCATGCCTCATGGTAAATAATATCTTTATAGTCTTTCTCTATACATGCTTGACCCAATTCATTATCAGGGAATAAGACTTGCTTTGGGAGCATTTAAGACATCCCCGTTTGAAAGCCTTCTCGCGGAAGCGAATGAACCACCTTTGTCCCATCGCAATGAAATGCTTTCTGCACATTATGCTCTTAAGTTACGATCCAACCCTCTGAACCCTGCTTTTTCGGCCGTTTTTCATCCGAATTACAAAGCTTTATACGTAAATAAACCAAATGCCTTCATTTGGTATTAGAATATCATCCTGCTTTGACCAAGTCAAATAAAATTTATCTTCAATCCAGAAAACATTTGTCTCGAAAACACCACCTTGGCTTATTAAGCAATAAACCAAATTAAAATCAAACCCTCTGAACTCTGCTTTTTCGGCTGTTTTTGAACCCAAATATAAAACTTTATATGACAATAAACCAAATGTCATACCTACCTTTGGCATTAGAATGTTACCATTCCCTGATAGTACCATAGTCTTTCTCTCTACAAATTGCAAAAGAATCCAAAAATACTGGTTCACTAAAGAATGTAAAGAAGCTATTAGGCAACGCCGAGAGGCTTTAAAAAAATTTAATAATCGTCCAGCACCCGAAAACCTAACACAATACCGTTTTATTCGGGCCAAAGCTCGCCGCACCTTTAAAGAAAGTAAACGAGCATCATGGAAAAAATTTGTTTCATCTTTAAACTCTCGTTCCTCTATAAAGAAGGTTTGGGACACGATCCGCAAAATAAATGGAAAGGGAAAATACAATTCCTTCCAACATCTGAAGGTAAAAAACAACAGGTTTAATACCAAATATGAAACAGCAAATGTGCTTGCTGACTGTTTCTCCAAAAATTCCTCATCGTCTAACTATTCAGAAGCTTTCCAAAGATTAAAATCCTCAAAGGAAAAAACACGGTTGAAATTTACATCGAACAACTCGGAAAATTACAACCAACCGTTTTCATTATCGGAGTTTATGGAATCTTTGAATAAGGCTCATGATAAATCCGCTGGGCCTGACGATATTCATTATTAGTTTTTAAAACACCTCCCAGAGCCATCTCTAACAGTCCTTCTGCAAATCTTTAATGATTTATGGATTACTGGTAATGTACCAAAAATATGGAAAGAAGCAACAGTTATAGCAATCCCCAAACCAGGCAAAGATAACGCAGATCCTAGCAACTATAGACCAATATCTTTAACTAGCTGCGTGTGCAAAACAATGGAACGAATGATCAACTCTCGGCTAGTGTGGTTTTTTGGAAAGCAACAACTTAATATCTCCTTTCCAATGTGGATTTCCTTATGGTCGTAGTACCAATGATCATCTGGTTAGACTTGAAACATTTATTCGCGACACTTTTATCAAGAAAAAACATTTAATAGCGGTTTTCTTTGATTTGGAAAAGGCGTATGATACAACTTGGAAGTACGGAATACTAAATGACCTGCACGATCTGGGTCTAAAAGGCCGACTGCCCTTATTTATATCAAACTTTCTCAAAGAAAGGGAATTCAAGGTACTCCACCCTCTCTGATCTACACGATCAAGAGATGGGTGTGCCCCAGGGCAGTATTTTATCGGTAACGCTTTTCAAAATAAAAATTAATAGCATCACCAATTGTCTGAGTCCTGGTGTGGATTGCTCTCTATATGTTGATGACTTTTTAATATGTTACCGATCCAAACAAATGCATACAATCGAAAGACAATTACAACAAAATATCAACAAGATTCACAATTGGGCCAATACTAACGGTTTAAAATTCTCGAAAACAAAAACTGTAGGCATGCATTTCTGCCAATTACGAAGACATCATGATGAACCAAGTCTTACGCTGGACGGAACACCTATTCCAGTTGTTGAGGAAGTAAAATTCTTAGGTATCATCTTCGATAGAAAACTGGCCTTTATCCCACACCTAAAGAATCTAAAAGCTAAATGCCTAAAATCTCTGGATTTACTTAAAGTAATAACACACACTGACTGGGGTACTGATAGAAAAGTCATAATCGGCATATACAGAACATTCATTCGCTCGATACTAGACTATGGTAGAATTGTCTATGGTTAAGCAAGGAAGTCTTATTTGAAGATGCTTGACCCAATCCATCATCAGGGATAAGACTTGCCCTGGGAGCATATCAGACATCTTCTTGTGAAAGCCTCCTCGTTGAAGCGAACGAACCACCTTTAGCACAACGAAGAGAAATGCTTTCCGCTCAATACGCTCTCAAATTAAAATCAAACCCTCTGAACTCTGCTTTTTCGGCTGTTTTTGAACCCACATATAAAACTTTATATGACAATAAACCAAATGTCATACCTACCTTTGGCATCAGAATGTTACCATTCCTTGATAGTACAAAAGTTGATATTTCGAAAATTCTGAACACGACCATTTCCGAAACACCTCCATGGCTACTTAAGCAACCAAGGGTACTTTTCACGCTACACGATGGAAAAAAATCGGAAACAAACCCGTCCATCTTCATCAACTCTTACCATGAACTCCTCTCTCAGTTCAGAAATTATATAAGAATATATACTGATGGAACAAAAGATGAGGAAAAGGCCGCTGCAGCCTTCGTTAGTGAAAAATACATAAAAAATGTTCGCTTGCCAAATGGTACGTCAATTTTTTCAGCTGAAATCATAGCAATAGAACTTGCTTTGCAATACATTGCTAGCGGGCGTATTTTAAACAGCATTATCTTCTCCGATTCACTATTAGTACTTCAGTCGCTACATAACAGAAAAATGGAGAATTCATTATTAGCAAATATTCTCCTTAAGCACACTGAGCTGAGTACCTCCCATAATATAGTATACTGTTGGTTACCCAGCCATGTAAGAATTAAAGGTAATGATAAAGCAGACCGTGCTGCTAAAATGGCCTTATTACTAGAACCAACTGATTTTAAAGCACCATATACTGATTTTAAACGTTGTATCAAAGACCTGTTACACCAGAAATGGCAGGCATCATGGAATGATGCCGTGAATAACAAACTTCATGCCATCAAGCCAACCTTAGGAGAATGGACCCCTTCCTACAGATCCGTCCGTAGAGAGGAGGTAGTCATTGAAAGAATTCGACTCGGTGGTACTTATTTAACACACTCCTACATATTAAAAGGAGAAGACCCACCAGAGTGCATAGCTTGTAATGAACCATTCACCGTTAAGCACTTTATGCTGGAATGCTTCGATCTTCAACCTACGCGTAATCATTTCTACGTTGTGCAAGACATGAGGGAGCTCTTTGATACAGTTAACATTACCAACATTATAGACTTCCTTAAGGAAGCAAATATCTATCATAAGTTATAGCTTTTATTTTATCACCTTATTCAGTTTTGTGTTATATTTATGCAGTCGATAGATTTTAATTGCCAATCATATGTTTTCGTTATCATACTTTTGCACACCCCGTTGATCGGGAAACTTTTAATACTTTACCATCTTTCAAATTTTTATTGCTTAACCTTTAACTGTTTGGACCCCAATCGCTGGTCGATAAAATTATTTTACCACTTTTAAATGTAAAAGGATATAACCTAATATTTGGCGTTAAATAGCCACATAGTGCTGGTGCGTCGTAAAAATATAAACCAATCGATCAATCAATCATTATCTCTACATGGCCAAAGAAAGCCATGCCTCATGGTAAATAATATCTCCATAGTCTTTCTCTATACATGGCCAAAGAAAGCCATGCCTCATGGTAAATAATATCTCCATAGTTTTTCTCTATACTAGACCAAAGAACGCCATACCTCATAGTAAATAATATCTCCATAGTATTTCTCTATACATGGCCACAGTATACTATGCCTCATGTTAAATAATATCTCCATAGTCTTTCTCTATACATGGCCAAAGAAAGCCATGCCTCATGGTAAATAATATCTCCATAGTCTTTCTCTATACATGGCCAAAGTATACTATGCCTTTTGGTAAATAATATCTCCATAGTCTTTCTCAATACAAGGCCAAAGAAAGCCATGCCTCATGGTAAATAATATCTCCATAGTCTTTCTCTATACATGGCCAAAGTTGTGTGCAGATCTGGGTCAGTGTTGTTTGATCTGCAAACTACTTCTGTCAAACTGCATGGGCCCAGATACACTGGCTTTTTATGCATTTTTTTATTTGTTTCTTTGCAGTTTGCAATTGTACTCAACTTACAGTGAAGTACATATGGCCTATCATTATATGTAAAAATACCTATATAATTATTTGGATGATTTTTCCGGAGTGATTTTAGAAGATTTTAATCAAGCAACCCTGCAGCCCAATTTTGTCTGCATAGCTTGCATACAGCTGAGGAGTCATAATTTTGTTAAACGTTTTACCTAGATAACGCCTTTTTATTTTGTGAAATGTTCAAGTCAGACATGGGATGAATTTATAAAAATCAAAGCCAATTCTCTGTTAAGTTTAAAAAGTATGATGGTGAAAGTGAGGATTCCAAAAAGCAACACAGATATGTCACCAATATAATGCTATGTTTTCAGGTTTGACTTCCCATTTAAAGAGAATTTTATTTCTTTTCAAATAGGCATGGTATATCATGATAGTTGATTTTCTATATCATATAGCTTGTCATGTATGAACTTTAATTGAAATCATTAAAAAATTTCAGATACGAAATTTAAACAACAGAAGCTACCAGCATGGCAGCCGATACTGACAGCAGGAACAGTATTGCCGGCCTTCTTTGCTATTGGTGTGGCATTTATACCTCTTGGGGCAGTACTCTATGTTACTTCAGATAATGTAAGTTTAGGAGAGACTCTAACACAGGGGTCACGCTACCAGGCAAAGTAGGCAAAAAAGTCGCCTAAGAACTGCAAACTTTGCCTTCTGTTAGGAAAGCGAAAATGACTTCGCTCTCGATTTTTCGGACATAAAATGGCTATATTTTTAGACTTTTGAGATGCCCCCTCGCAGTAGCCAGCAAGTTCTGGCACTGTTGTAATCCAAGGTGAAATGCATCAATATCTAAATAGTAATTTGCTTTTAAAAATGTGATCGGTGAAAAGTGTTTTCTTATGTATTTCTGGTTTTTATAAATGGAGATTTTAAAGGCTGTATTTGCGTATTTTCTTGATAAAATCAGTTTGAAGCTAAACGAAGTTGTAATGGCGTACATCGCTACATATACGATATACCACATAATTAAACTCTCTGTAAATGGGCAAGTAGATTCAAGAATAAATATAATGAAAACAAAGTTTAAATATTATGTGATAGGAGATTTAGCCGAAATATTTAATAATGTAGGTCAAAAAACACGTGACAATCTCTGTTGTGGAATTCGAAACAATGCATGTAAGGTCAAGGTTGTTTTTCACCTACCGTAATTAATTTTTGCGAAATTACAAAAAGAGATACATAGTAGTGAAGCAAATACTATTTAACCAATTTATATTGTTAATACCAGTAGGTAGACAAATGATTCAACCATAAATATGAAGTCCGATTAATGTATTTGTTGTAACAAAGCAAGAAAGTGAATAGTTTTATTAAGAAAAACACTTTTTCTAAAAATAGATGCACTCGCTTGGTGCAATACGTGTTTTGGGATGTTTTGGTTTAAGGGGGAAAGGGTCCAGTTTTGTTATCTATTTACTTTAGTATTTCTGTGTGCTGTCTATGAATAGTTAACAGTAATGTTTTATTGAGAACAAGGAAATCAGGATGAAGAGTATTTTTGTAGTCGTTTGTGAATTTATTCCTATGTACATGAATTAGGGGTTGTTTCAAAGAATGCTTGAAATCTTTATTGACTGCAATTTTACACAAAACTTGTATAAAAATTTTTTTAAGTGGTAGTTTATTAAGCATTTTTACCAACTTACAATTACATAACTCTAATCTTGTTACTGATTTCAGTTAAAATTAATTACAATGTATAGCTTCTGCTGTGCCTTTTAAGTCATATGGCCAATGTGCAAGTTTCTCAGTCCAAACACATATACAAGTATGAATAGAATGGGTATGAATATAATAACTTTTATACATGTACAAAATGGGTTGATAATAAACATATTACATATTTTTAAACTTGAAAAATAAGGCATTGTCTAAAATTGTTAAAAGCATACTGAGAAATAGAGCACATAAATAAGATAATGCAGCTCTCTCTCTCTCTCTCTCTCTCTCTCTCTCTCTCTCTCTCTCTCTCTATATATATATATATATATATATATATATATATATATATATATATGCATTTTCATATATATTATATCATATATATTTCACATTTCTTGCTTTGGCCTCATTCTCCCAGGTTAGCTACCACTTCTCCCTGTTTAGCTCTCACTTTTCCCTGTTCTCACCAAAAAAGAAGTCACTTTTACCTACAGGGTAAGTCTAGCTTGTCCCCTGTAACAGTGCTGTATTTCATCCCAAAATAAATCTTAGACAAGACATATAAGATGTATATATCACTTCTGGTGACAACAATGTTGATGTCATAATGTGTTACAGTGCTGGGTTAAAGTATTTGAACATCACATTTTGTACGTCAGTAGCAATATTGAGCTGTGACTTACTTTACGTCTAAATTGTATAACCTTGTTATGAGTTTATGCTCTTAAAATACATAACAGAAAAGAGTGAATATGACAAGCTTTGCAAAATTTAAAAATTTATTTTCCTAGAATAAGAAATGAAAAATGAGAGAAAAGAACTTACAGTATTGCGAATTAAATCCAGAAGTAATCCAAGAATTAAAGACAAGTACTGGTAATAAAAAGATGCAAAGCTGAAGGCAATGACATGTCTATTATAGCCTATGAAGTACTGATGTGCCAACAGTCTCTTGTTGAATTACAGAAATATTATTCAAGGTTTGAATTCAGTATAAATTCCAACGAATGCCTTAATCCAAGAATTTTATCAGAGCACTTTTGATTTTTCAAACAAAATAACCACTTCAGTTCAATAATTTGAAGAAAATAAAATTCAGCCTAAACTGGTTACAACATAATACAACTTAAGTGTTAGAATTTAAAGCATGACTGCTAAAAATCTCTCAGTCACAAGATAGTTCTCTGCTTGTCCTCAGGTCAAACTTAGCATTTTCTAAAAACAACTATTACCTAAAGAAAAATAAGCTTCTAGAATGATCTAATGAGACTTTGCTGACACCATAATTGTATAATTTTACTATCATTTTCTTCTCCTTCACAATTTTTTAAGCCATTTAATATTCAATGTTTTATTTTGTAATTGGTGGCTTAAAATGATGGAGACCACAGTGTAGATCAGTTTAAAGATTGTGTCAGACCTTAAAAGTCAGAGACTAGTCTGATCCTAATTGTTCATGTTCAGAGTCACAGACTAGTTACAGACTAGTCTGATCCTAACAAGTTCATGTTCAAAGTCATGCATATTGCTCTGATGTACTAGTGGTTAGAGCCTCTGCCTCGGATGTGGGAGTTCGCTGGTTTGATCCCTGGCCGAGTCATACCAAAGACTTTAGAAAAGGGTACTAACAATTGCCTCGATTTGTGCTAGATTATGGTTAGGACTGGTCAGCCTGGTGTCAGGATAATGTGACTAGGTGGGACGTCATGCCACAGGTCTGTAGTATGATGCCCCAGTGCTAGACATTACTATAGACTGTCACACTGCAGACATCATTACGCTGTGGCTGAACTTTTTTTAAAGCTATGTTAAAAATATTAATCACACACACACACACACACACACACACACACACACTCAAAGTCATACAAGAAAACAACACTATATCCTTTTGATTTAAATTTAATTCAACAGCAGAAAGACCAATCACAACAAAACATTGAAATTCTAATTATGTTTGTTTAAATTGAAAGCAATTTGCAGTTAAGTCTTTTGATAGCAAATCTGGATATGTAAAATTTCAGTTTGAATGTACAATGTATAAGCCTGTTTTAAGAATTAAGGTTGTGAGAAATTTGTTTTTAAAAATTTTGTCTTTTAAGAAGCAGATGGGCTGAATTAGCAAAGCCTGTTATGGTGACATGATTTCAGCTGCAAGTTTAGCTTACTCTGTCTCGTTAATCAGTCTCAATAATGTCTGGATTTTTTAGTTTTTTAATTGGTATCATTGATTTCCATTATTGAAGGGTAATTGGGGTCATTGATTTCCATCATTTCATGTTAAATGGTATCATTGATTTCCATCATTTCAGGTTAATTGGTCGTCATTGATTTCCATCATTTCAGGTTATTTGGTGTCATTGATTTCCATCATTTCAGGTTAATTGGAATCATTGATTTCCATCATTGCAGGTTAATTGGAATCATTGATTTTCATCATTTCAGGTTAATTGGTCGTCATTGATTTCCATCATTGCAGGTTAATTGGTCGTCATTGATTTTCATCATTTCAGGTTAATTGGTCGTCATTGATTTCCATCATTTCAGGTTAATTGGTTGTCATTGATTTTCATCATTTCAGGTTAATTGGTCGTCATTGATTTCCATCATTTCAGGTTAATTGGTATCATCGATTTCCATCATTGCAGGTTAATTGGTCGTCATTGATTTTCATCATTTAAGGTTAATTGGTTGTCATTGATTTCCATCATTTCAGGTTAATTGGTATCATTGATTTCCATCATTTCAGGTTATTTGGTATCATTGATTTCCATCATTTCAGGTTAATTGGAATCATTGATTTCCATCATTGCAGGTTAGTTGGTCGTCATTGATTTTCATCATTCCAGGTTAATTGGTCGTTATTGATTTTCATCATTTCAGTTTAATTGGTATCATTGATTTCCATCATTTTATGTTCATTGGTTTCATTGATTTCCATCATTTTAGGATAATTAGTATCATTGATTACCATCATTTTAGGTTAATTGCTTTCATTGATTTTCATAGTTTCAGGTTAATTAGTTTCATTCATTTCTATGTTTTCAGGTGCTGGAATACAAATATGATTATACAAAATGCACAAATTCAGCTGGAGAACTATGTGCAGACGTTATAGGGAATTATACCAATGGCACTAGCAACTCATGTAGTTGTAACATCAGTATTGAATTACAGACAGATTTTAAAGTAAGTATACCAAATGAATAGTTTTCCTGTTTTGAGCATGTATTAATGCTTGTCTATTTGTATGATGCAATGTCTTATAACATCATCTAAAACAGAGTCTACAAACCCAGTAATATTGCAGGAATGTGTGTGTAGATGTGTATACTGGTTTGCAGATGATGTGTATACTGGTTTGTAGGTGTATATATTGGTTTGTAGGTGTGTATACTGGTTTGTAGGTGTGTATATTGGTTTGTAGGTTTATGTTTTGTTTTGAATAACAGATACCTCAGTCCAGGTTGGAAGACAGAGCTTTTGAGGTCATGGAGGATAAGAATCAAAGAATAAAATTCTCTTTTGTTGCTCATTTCTGATGAGACATATACCACTAATATTCAAAGAGTAGGTTAAAATATTGTTTTATTTAAAATCTGGTGAATATGCTACCTCAATACACATGGATGTACTACAGTCAATACACTTAGGTATGCTACAATCAACACACATTGATGTGCTACAATCAATACACATGGGTATGCTACTATCAACACATTGATATACTACAATCAACACACTTGAGTATGCTAATATTAACACACATGGATGTACTAATATCAATACACTTGGGTATGCTACTATCAATACACTTGGGTATGCTAATATCAATACACTTGAATATGCTACTATCAATACACTTGGGTATGCTAATGTCAATACACTTGGGTATGCTACTATTAACACATGGATGTGCTTCAATCAATACACTTTGGGTATGCTACTGTCTATACACTTGGGTATGCTACTATCAATACACTTGGGTATGCTACAATCAATACACTTGGGTATGCTACTATTAACACATGGATGTGCTTCAATCAATACACTTTGGGTATGCTACTGTCTATACACTTGGGTATGCTACTATCAATACACTTGGGTATGCTACTATCAATACACTTGGGTATGCTAATATCAATACACTTGAGTATGCTACTATCAATACACTTGGGTATGCTAATGTCAATACACTTGGGTATACTACTATCAACACATAGATGTCCTAATATCAATACACTTTGGGTATGCTACTGTCTATACACTTGGGTATGCTACTATCAATACACATAGGTATGCTGCTATCAATACACATGTATGTGCTACAATCATACACTTGGGTATGCTACTGTCTATACACTTTGGGTATGCTACTATCAATACACTTGGGTATGCTAATATCAATACACTTGGGTATGCTACTATCAATACACTTGGGTATGCTTCTATCAATATACATGGATGTGCAATTATCAATACACTTTGGGTATGCTACTGTCTATACACTTTGGGTATGCCACTATTAATACACTTGGGTATGCTACAATCAATACACTTGGTAATGGTACAATCAATACACTTGGGTATGCTACAATCAATACACTTTGGGTATGCTACTATCAATACACTTTGGGTATGCTACTGTCTATACACTTGGGTATGCTACTATCAATACACTTGGGTATGCTACTATCAATACACATGGATGTGCTACTATCAATACACTTTGGGTATGCTACTGTCTATACACTTGGGTATGCTACTATCAATACACTTAGGTATGCTACTATCAATACACATGGATGTGCTACAATCATACACTTGGATATGCTACTATCAATACACATGGATGTGCTACTATCAATACACTTTGGGTATGCTACTGTCTATACACTTTGGGTATGCAACTATCAATACTCTTGGGTATGCTACTATCAATACACTTGGGTATGCTACAATCAATACACTTGGGTATGCTACAATCAATACACTTGGGTATGCTACTATCAATACACTTGGGTATCCTACTATCAATACACATGGATGTGCAATTATCAATACTTTGGGTATGCTACTGTCTATACACTTTGGGTATGCTACTATTAATACACTTGGGTATGCTACAATCAATACACTTGGTTATGGTTCAATCAATACACTTGGGTATGCTACAATCAATACACTTGGGTATGCTACTATCAATACACTTGGGTATGCTACTATCAATACACTTTGGGTATCCTACTATCAACACAATTGGGTATGCTACAATCAATACACTTTGGGTATGCTACAATCAATACACTTTGGGTATGCTACTATCAATACACTTGGGTATGCTACTATCAATACACATGGATGTGCTATTATCAATACACTTTGGGTATGCTACTATTAACACATGGATGAGCTACTATCAATACACTTGGGTATGCTACTATCAATACACATGGATGTGCTATTATCAATACACTTTGGGTATGCTACTATTAACACATGGATGAGCTACTATCAATACACATGGATGTGCTACTATCAATACACATGGATGTGCTACAATCATACACTTGCGTATGCTACTATTAATACACTTGGGTATGCTACTATCAACACATGGATGTGCTACTATCAATATATTTTGGGTATGCTACTGTCTATACACTTTGGATATGCTACTATCAATACACTTGGGTATGCTACAATCAATACACTTGGTTATGGTACAATCAATACACTTGGGTATGCTACAATCAATACACTTGGGTATTCTGCTATCAATACACTTGGGTATGCTACAATCAATATACTTTGGTTATGCTACTATTAACACATGGATGTACTACAATCAATACACTTGGGTATGCTACTATCAATACACTTGGGTATGCTACAATCAATACACTTTGGGTATGCTACTATTAACACATGGATGTACTACAATCAATACACTTGGGTATGATACTATTAATACACTTGGGTATGCTACAATCAATACACTTTGGGTATGCTACTATTAACACATGGATGTGCTACAATCAATACACTTGGGTATGGTACTATCAACACATGGATGTACTACAGTCAATACACTTGGTTATGCTACTATTTAAACATGGATGTGCTACAATCAATACACTTGGGTATGCTACTATCAACACACATGGGACAAGTGGGCAAGTGATCAAAAACACTCTCTGTTATGAATCACTTCCCAATTGTTCCAGTTCTCTATTTTTCCCTTGGTCACTTCCTAAATGCAATTCTAAATATTCCATACATATTTTATCAGTTTCCTGCTTAAATGGAGAAGTCAACAAATATGCATCAAGGTCATTTATTTTGTTGTATTTAAAGGTTGCCTTGTGTTTCATTTCAGGGCACTGTTTACATGTACTATGGCTTGACCAATTTTTACCAGAACCATCGTCGATATGTTCGATCCCGTGATGATGCCCAGCTTCATGGAGAGAACATTTGTGCCAGTGACTTAAATTCTGACTGCGAACCATACAAAACTTCGGGTGGTAAAGGCATTGCACCATGTGGTGCTATAGCTAACAGTCTATTTAATGGTAATCAGTAATTTTCTTCCACTCTCTTGTTTCTGTAGCATCTCTTCTCGCAGTCTCCAGTACCTCAGTTTTCAAAAAAAACCCTTTAGATTATAAATTTGTATTCATATGGTGACAATTAGGACTTTCTTTTTTGGCTGCATATGAACACCACAAAGTATTAATGCAGATTAAAATTAATGTTAACTTGATGCACTAATGTCTGATATTTTGATGTGATACATTTTTATTCAGGTAGGTTCATGTAGTGACAGCATTTTAGATCTGTCAGCTGCTGGTAGGTTTATATAGTGATACACCTCTTCTTTGATAACTTGTGCACATTGGGATGCAAAATCATAGATTGCACTATAAATAAGGGTGCAAGTTACCGAGGGAAATCTCAAGCATCTGCTAAACATCCAGAGAACCAAGTAGTGGTGGTGGGGCTGGACTAGTTAATAACTGAATCCTCGTTTTATAATCACGTAGAAAATAATTATCAATAAAGTGATTTTTATGATAGGGCCCCGAGTGGCCTAGTGGTCTAAAGCGCTGTCCGTTATGGATCACTGCCATCTCACCTCTGTCTTCGTTGGTTCGAGTCTACGATTCGGCGAATGTGGATATGTGAGAAATTTTGCCAGCAGCTTCTCCTTGGTGGTTCTTTCTGGTGATTTCCCGGTTTCTTCTTCCACCATTAATACTGGTCGCCATGAATAGCCTATCGTGTGCTGAAAAATGGCGTTAAGCCCAACTACAACTACAACTTTTTATGATAAAGTTGTTATTCTGTATAAATTAGATATTTTTTTTTTCAAAACGTGCAACTACTGAAAAATTGATAACATGATTCCAACCTGGTTTCAACAACTGACACTGTACTTGAATGTTTTCATGTATTATATTTACTGGGTTTTTTTTTGTTTTGTTAAATAGTATGGGTCCTGGAGTATTGTATAATATTTTTTTGTGAAACAAGGAGTCTACTAAACGGGGAACCAGACTAGTTGGTGATACATTACCGAAAAAGATTCATTTTTATTAAAAACGGGTAACATTTATTTTGTGAGACAATTGTCTACATTGAAACTCAGTTTTTGTATTGTTTAATTAGTAAAATAAGATACCTAGATTTCATTGCAAGTAATAATGAAACTTTTTATCATCCTTGAAGATATCTCTATGTGAGAATTCAGGAATTTATGAAAACTCGTTTTCTCCACAATGATCTGTATCAGTGAAATAAAGTTCTTTATTTTGTGAAGTTCTCATTTCGCTTGGTTGCCTTGCTTTCCTTGATCACAGTTATGAATGAGTCGGTTATTTTAAGGTAGCTTAATTAGATTACAACAGTGTTCGACTGAATGAGGTAACCAACATATGACCAGGCTTGTGGGTTAATATGCCTTTTAGCGTTTTTTTTTTCATTCCACCTCCTTTATTTGATTCAAAAGATGTAATTACAGAATAGTGCCATGACATACTGTGTCTGTGAATGCAGTAGAAGGTCAGTTTCTCTCTCTCTGCCTTCAAGGAGATACAAAATAGTGCCAGAATATACTGTGTATATTAATACTGTAAAATCATTGACTAGTTATTGGGTGATGTTAAGATGCCTCCACCATGCCCCATGCATCTGTTGAAACAGTGCCAGAACACCCTGTTTCCATTTATGCAGTAGAAAATACATGTGATTCCAATTAAGCAGTTGTAAATTATCAATATGACCAGGCCTATTATGCAGCCATTCCATCCATGCATGACAATATTAAGTAAAGAAGCTGGATGTCAAGATTTGCAGTTTGACCAGTACAATATGGACTGATGGTCCATACCAGTTTGATCTGGATGGTTATGGATGGTGTGTACTTTCTGGAATGGCAAATTGACTATTCCTACGAAATTCGTAGTGAACTACATCACTTTCTGGAATGGCAAATTGACCAATCCTATGAAATTTGAAAGTGAACTGGATCATTTTCTGTAATGGTGTATTGATAATGCATGTTGATGATACTTTATCATTATCATTTCCCAATAATAAAATTGATGAAACAGAAATACTGGAACATGCTGATCCAGCAATAGAATGGATGGCATTTAGGCAAAAACAGCAATAGACTGGATGGAATTTAGTTAATGGCAGCAATAGAGGAATTCTATTGAATTTTTTGTCCATGGAAAATGCTATCATCCACCTTCAGTTAATTTTGCCTACAAGGTCATTGATTAGCTAACTGTAGATGATGATGACAGTTCATCACTCAGAATCTTGCTATAATTGTTAAAGATTTCAAACGTTACCAGGCACGTCTTTAAAAGCATTTGCATCTTTATTTAGGGGGTCAAGCTAGATTTAAATTGCAGGGAGTTGTGACTTCTTAAGGTCAGAACAGGGAGAAGTGGGAGTTAACAGGGAGAAGTGGAAGCTAAACTGGGAGAAGTGAGACCAAAGCAAGAAATGCAAAATTATATATATATATATATATATATATATATATATATATATATATATATATATATATATATATATATATATATATATATATTTATATATATATATATATATATATATATATATATATATATATATATATATATATATATATATATATATATATATATATATACAGCTGCATTATCTCATTTATGTGGTCCATTTCTCAGTATGCTTTTAGCAGTTTTAAACAACGCCATATTTTTAAGTTTTAAAAAATATCATATGTTTATTATCAACCTATTTTGTACATATAAACAATTATTATATTCATACCCATTCCCTTCATACTTGTAGTATATGTGTGTTTGAATTTAGATACAGACAAATCGGCCATATGACTTAAAGGCACAGCAGAAGCTATACATTGTAATTAATTTTAACTGAAATCAGTATCAAGATTAGAGTCTTCAAGTTGGTAAAAATGCTTAATAAACTACCACTTAATTATTTTATTTTATTTTGTACAAGTTTTGTGTAAAATTGCAGTCAAAAACGATTTCTAGCATTCTTTGAAACAACCACTAATTCATGTACACAGGAATAAATGCACAAGCGACTTCAAAACATTCTCTTCGTCCTGATTTCCTTGTTACCAGTAAAACATTACTGTAACTATTCATAGACAACACACAGAAGCACTAAAGTAAATAACTACACTGGACCCCTTTACCCCAAAAAAAACGAAATATCCAAGAACACTTATTGCACCAAGTGAGTGCGTCTTTTTCGAAAGAGGGTTTTTCTAAATATAACAATTCGCTTTCTTGCTTTGTTACAACAAATTCATTAATAGGACTGTATATTTATGGTTGAATTATTTGTCTAGTCTACCTACTGGTATTAACAATATAAATCGGTTAAATAGTATTTACTTCACTACTATATATATCTCTTTTGTAATTTTGCGAAAATTAAATACGGTCGGTCAGGAAACAACTTTGACCTTGCATGTGTTTTTGGCCTACATTATTAAATATTTAGGCTATATCTCCTATGAAATAATATTTAAGCTTTGTTTTCATTATATTATATTATGATAGGATTTGTCTGATGTTGTTTTTAGACGTTTCTATCATAACCTTCTTCTCGTGTCTAATTACGAGAAGGCAGGAAGTTCAGCATTCATAAGAATAAGGTGTCACATATGATGGTGTAGATTACATCTTTTGTGGGGAATGCTTGGCTGCGAAGAGGTGGGATCGCTGTAAGAAATAGACATGATACTCTTTTGAGCATGGAATCTCACTTGAGAACAAAACAGCTCAAAGCCTTTTTATATTCTGGAAGCTGCTTAATCACAAGTGCTACATCCAGTCTCAAAAGATATTTGTCTAAAATGACGCGTGCTTCTCGCGTGCTTTCCAAGGACAGGTTTAACTTTATATCAAGTTTTAGTGGGGGGGTAGAGTGTGAGTGTGGACGGTATTTTTCCAAGTAACGACCTTTTGGATCATGTCCATAACCTTCCAGTGGTCATTCACATTGTAAACCTAATTAATTTAATTATTCCCTATGGTGATTATCAATTACTTTGTTCCCAACTTCACAACGAAATCTAATAAGGTTTTATTGATTGAATGGTGCAATAAAACATCATTTGACTTCTATCCGATTGAACTGGCTTATTAATTAGGCTTTTTCCATTACCAAGTGAAAGCTGAACAATAATAAATGCTTAATCTAAATTCATTTCAATGTCCTTATTATATTCAGGATAAGAATTATTGATTGGAGCACGCTTCTCCTACACTCCAATCAATATCAAAGCACTAGCTTAAATTTGGATGTTTTTATCTTCCAATAACTAGAGATTTCAATATGTTGTACACAAATTAATATTTTCGTTTCTTTCTTTTAGAATTGAGATCTTGATAATTATATATTTTCATGAATCTATTTGCCCAACAATTTACGATTACAGACAGTTTAATGATGTGGTATATCATATACATAGCGATGTCTGCCATTACAAGTTTATTTACTGTTTCAAACTGATTTTATTAAAGAAATAAGCAAACATGGCCATTAAAATCTCCATTTATAAAAACAAGAAATACAGTAGAAAATACTCTTCAAAGATCACATTTTTTAAAAAGCAAATTATTATTTACATATTGGTGCATTTCACCTTGGATTACAACAGTGCCAGAACTTGCTGGCTGCTGTGAGGAAGCATCTCAAAAGTTATAATCTACAGACATTTTATGTCTGAAAATATGAGGGCAAAGTCATTTTTGCTTTCCTAACAGAAGGTGAAGTTTACCATTCTCAGGCGACTCTTTTGCCCACTTCACCTCGTAGCGTGACCCATGTTTATTGTGAGTTAGTTTCACACACCTTTCTAACCACTGCAATAAAAGGCACATTTAGGGATAATTTAGTCAGGAACCTTGTGTTCACTTCCTCCCTATTTGACAAAGCACATCCTGATGATTTCTTTTTCATCTTGTAACAAAGCCACTGAAGATCATTGCTGTTTTTCTGTGCAATTCCTTTCTTTTGGTTCTCCAATTCTGTGCATATCTGATTGAGGAGATGAGAAAGAGAGATGCACAAGAGTTGCCTTTACGTGCAGTCCCTGTTAAGAAACATACAAGTGAAGGGACTTGTCACCAGGAATTTGCAGTGGTGGTCTCCTGGCCAAACAAAATTCAAGTCTGACATCCTGTCTACCTCAGTTTTCTGGCCAATTCATCTGGTTGGGACAGCTGCTTCATGCAGAATTGTCCTTCCAGGAACCTTTAAGTAATAACTGTTCCTATTTCTGGATGAGTCTGTCAAGAGAAGCAAACATGCAGGGTCATATAAGTAGTGTTGGATATTACCTGAGATGTTCAGACAATATCCACATAAACTGTGAAAGACCAATCCTACTGCTAACCCCACAACCACTGGCTGCTTGGCAAAATCAGTGTACTGTAATAAAGATTTAAGGGTGATTTCAATGAGCATGGCCTTGAATGTAATGTTTTAGTTTGGGACATGGAGCACACTGAGCGGCATGCCCAGTCTGCTTCATCTACTTTACATTTTAATGACATGGCCTTGTCAAGGAGAGAACTGAATTTTATTGGGTTAGTGGTAGCTGCACAGAGAGTGAGCACTCCCTATAGCAGCAGGGAGGGTGAACCCTACAAAATTTTTGCTTGTGAAATTAACCTGAATAAGGGTCCCTACAGAGGCAGAAAAAAAGGGTCAATAACCCTAAACCAAAATATCTAACTTTTTATATTACCGTACGGACGGTTATAAACCACATAATAAACCACATGAGGTTAGCTCAGTTTTGTTATACTATTATTGACTTGTTTATCCTGATTTTATTGAACTATTTTTTACGTTAAAAACTTGATCAAAATTTTGTAGAGGTTCACCCTCCCTGCTGCTACTGACTTTGTCATCTGACTTTGTCAGGGCATTAATATCGGGATTTTTAACAATAGATTTGGGTTTTTAAACAGATATACAGTTCATAAACAGATGGTCAAGGGGAACTAACCAAATATTTTATCCAGACCTATACGATATCTGGATCTAGGATCATGTAAATTTATCGTTATAAATCCAAAAGGAACTGATTGTGCTTTAGAAAAGAAATTTTTAAATTTAATCATATCCATGTCCCCTGAACACCAAGTATAATAAATATTCTGCAGGGTATAATTATCTACTCCATTAAACACAACCAAAATATTACAGTTATCTCTAATCACTTTAGATATCTGTGTATATCTTTGAGTAACATAAATCACGTCTGTTTTTTTGTGACGACCTCGAGAAAATATTCTAGCTGGATTAGATTGTTTGTCCAACATTACATCATCATATACAACGAGATTCTTAATGAATCCATCCAAGTCATCTACAGATGGGGCTTCATCTATATCTGTGATAAAGTCAATAATATCTTCACCGTCTTTATTAACAGATTTCGCTTTTTCATTACAATCTTTAAGTACTTCGTAACAATGCTGATCATCCACAGATGGTGATATTAAATATAGTTTGTTCCATCTCATCCATCTCATTATTAAATTTAATAATAATTGTGTTTTACCCGATCCAGATGGACCTATTATAATCATTCTTATCGAATTTGGTAATGCTAGATGGTGCTTTACTGGTTCTTGTTTTCGTGTCGCCGAAAAATCAATTATTGTATCCATATTATTAATAACATGAGTCTATATTGTTTTCGATGTAGATCATCTACACCCACCGTTGGATTGACAACAATAATAACAAAAAATAAACGACATGCATTAACAGGTAAATGTGTAAAATGTGGTACACAAAAATATAAATTTATCTCAGGGACAACAAAGATAGGTGGAGATATAGCCGCACCATTAGGAAAATTACCCGGGTTACCATGGGCTAAATATGTTGGTGAGAAACACCTCCCTGGATATAATTATTGTGGTCCTGGAACTCCTTGATATCCGACTTGATGATCAAGATCAACCAAGACCAGGAGAGTATCCAGTAAATAAAATTGATCAAGCATGTCACATTCACGACGTTGCTTATAAAAATCCTGATTTGCAACAACGGCATCTTGCAGATGTAAAATTGATTCATGCATTAAATTCTATACCCAATAAATCTGTTAGAGAGAAACTCGCTAGTTTTCTAATAAAATCCGCTATGAAAAGTAAAATAATGTTAGGGGCTGGTAATTAATTATATAATTATTATAATGGAATCTATTTATTATAGTCCTTCAGGGTATTGGAGGGGTAAAGCAGCGATCACTAAACTTGCTAAAGCAGCAAAAGTTTCACATTCTGTTGCTGCAGCGTGGTTAGCACGACAGGCAATATGGCAAATTTATCTACCACCACCAAAAAAATTCAATATGCACATTTTGATGTCAGTGTTCCTAACGAAGTTCATCAAGCAGATATTTTGTTTTTACCTCACGATACTATTAAAACACGTGGACGAAAGTCACGCACGTACAAATACGCATTAACTGTTGTTGATATTGCAAGTAGATATAAAGAAGCTGAACCATTATTAACAAAACCATCATTTGAAGTAGCATCTCCGGTTGAGCGAATTTATCAACGTGGTGGTCTACAATGGCCACAGTTATTACAAGTAGATCCTGGCAAAGAATTTCTTGGTGCAGTATCATTTTTGATGAAAAAGCATAATGTCAAAATCAGACGAGGGTATACTGAAATTCATCGTGATCAAGCAATCGTTGAACGATTTAATCGAACACTTGCTGAGCGTTTATTTGGATATCAATATGCGAAGGAAATATCTGCTGACTTTAAGTCCGGTGAGAGATCTCGTGAATGGGTTGCAAGGTTACCAAGTGTGATATCTGCATTAAATAATGAAATTACTCGTGCAACTTCCATGAAACCTTCTAATGCAATAACAAAAAAATATATACCCCGTAGCGATGAATACGGACAACGAGGTCAACAACCAGTATTAGGTAATGTGATTGTGAGATATTTATACGAACCAGGGGAGATGGAAGGTGGCAAAAGACGAGCTACTGACCCTATTTGGAGTGTGACCACACATACAATTTCTAGCGTGGTTAGATCTAATGGAAGACCACCCATATACAGACTAGATTCTACTGCCCCTCAACGTGGATTTGTGCGTGAACAATTGCAAGTAATTTCTGCGGATACACAATTACCTCCTCGTTCACTTATGTAAATTAGCACTAGGGCGTCCAGCACCCCGACGTCGGTTACATTCAAGACAAGTCAGCATCACATTTTCACGTGTGTGACCAAGATCACTATTTATTCTGTCTACGGTAAATTGTCTTGGATTATTATTCGAATATTGCCATGACATTATTGTGTTACAACTTGCACAGTGATTATTCTGTAATTGTTTTAGTTTTATAATAAATTCAGTATCAATATCAAAGTCACGTTTATTTTGTTTTGTCACATTGTCTATAAGACGCTAATTTTTTCTTTATTACATCAGCGTCATTAGTAATCTCCTCAGTTATCACATAATCTATGACAATTCTATGTAGTTGAGTTATTCTTCTGACGCGAGATACTGCGAGATAGACTAAGTTTGACCATTCGATTCGATCATCTACAATCCAGATATTTGTATTGGATATAGTTAATCCCTGTGACGAATGAATCGTTATAGCGTATCCTAACGTCCACGGTGATTTTTACATACTCAATGCGCTCTCAATATAATTGATATCTATCAAAATAATATCATTCAATACTAGATTTTTTACTCGGATATCTCCACCGGGAATTTCAACATCAATATTCTGTCGTCGAGTATCTGATGGACGATAACATAATGGTACAGGTAGATGTGAAAATTTTTCTTTATGTAGCGTAAATAATTTCCTTTGCAATTCATCACGAACTATCTTTCTACTTGCGACTATCAAATCAGTAGGTCTCCATAAAATCCAAAAATTATTCATGGTAGTTTCTGGAATTATCTCACGCATTATTTCACATTGTATTTTATCTGGCTGTAGTCTGATTAATCTTTTAAGTTCTTTCAGCGGTTCATCAATAGCTCTATGATCATCATATATTTCTTCATAATAATCTATATTATTCTTTAGCCATTCATGTGGAGACTGTCCAACAAAAGGTGGTGGTTGACGACGATCACCACATATAATCACAGCAGTATTTTTTGTTAATAACCATTCAAGGAATATTTTTAGTGTTTCTAACGACACCGTACATATTTCGTCCCATATAATATACTTAGGTATATATTTCTCACCCATTCGCTCAGGAGTCCACGTATCTCCACACCATCTAAAAAAACTATGATAGGTGCAAGTTTCGACACCTCGTTCTTTTATCTCTCTGGCTAGTTTATGTGTAGGTGTCAAAACAATCATATCTAAATTGTTGTTCATAAATAATTTAATCACACGAGTTGTTTTACCTGACCCTCCACATCCATTAAGATAAACAGTTTTATATCTAGCCACAGGATCATACACATATGGTGCAAATGATTCTAATATTTGATTATTATTTCTGTAATATATTTCCTTAATTTCAACTCCAGAAAATTCAGAATAACTAAGTATATTTTCTTGCTTTATCCTCCATGTCCCCCACTCACCATTACCAAGTAGCGGATTTAATAAATCCTTATATTTTTTATGTATATAAAATGAATCCGTAGCACCTCTAACAGCGTAACGAGGAAATCTAACTATCATAGACAGTAAATTTATAGAAACATAAGCTAGCATCGAAGATCTTAAAAAGAGTAAACTGAGGTGAATCGCCCTCAATATAGCTAACAATAGTACCTAGTTTGGTCCCATCCGATAAATAAGCATTACTTCGGCTTATAAATGTGTTTTTCTCCGTTTTATCATTAATTATAAAATCTAACTCAGTATCGTCCATAATCAATCTTGTACAGTGTCGTTTATGACCGTATGAACTACCTTGAGTAAATTTACAAATTATCTTTCTACCAAGATCTTTTGCACGCTTCTCATCATGTTTATCTCTACATTTACGTATATTATTCGTAATTTTAATAATGTCATCTTCGGTAAGATCTCCCCCTGCGGGTCCGGGGTTGTAGAATTGGCCCGCCGTGCCTCGCCACGTGTCGTAAAAGGCGACTAAGTAGAGGCAACCTGTTTGCCGTGGGTTGCGACCCGTAATGGAGGAGGAAAGGATCCTGGTAGTTGCAACACACTACTTTGGCCTCTACTTCTCTTAAGACGGGCGGTTGAGATGGGCCCGGTCTCGACAAATCGGCTGGTCACGCCGAGCCCTAGGAAGTCTTAATTAACTCTCACCTCCTTTTACTTTATTCTTGTATCTCGCTTGATACCACCGTTGCCCCTATATTCTATTCCAATATCTTTCCCTTTCTTAAATCTTAGAAGACTTCCTAGAAGGCGGTGGCTTAACGGGTCAATCGGGGGGGTAAATTTACTGACCTTCGAAATTGGCAACTTCAGGGTCAACCTAAGGTAATTTTACCAACTGAGTATGATGTTTGTGTATCCTTGGCACTTGAAAAGTGTCCCCTTGTTGGGCTCCTTGGTGGGTGGGGAGCACGGGTGCTGAATCTTTCAAACTGCCATCATGGAAAATTTAAAAAAACTCCCAAACGTACCAAAACTGTGTCATCAGAGTCGGATGATGAACCAGGTAGTGTGGAATCCTTTCCTCGCTTCATGGTCATCCATTCAAAAGACGAAACTAAACAACTTGCCACATTGTCACCATTTATAGTCGAAAAGACTATACTTGGATTAGTCGGCAAGCCAAAAAGTGTAAAGAAGCTAAGATCAGGTGACCTACTTGTAGAGTGTGAGCGCAAAGCTCAAACTGAAAATATACTGAAAATTAAATCGTTTCACGATATTCCAGTAACCTGCTCCGCCCACTCTACACTTAATACATCAAAAGGCATCATTCGTTGCCGTGACCTTGCTGGAGTCTGCGACAAGGACATCGTCGAGGGCATGAAAACTGAATGTGTCACTGCAGTCCGTAGAATTCGTATCAAACGAAACAACAATCTGCAGGACACCAACACTATTATACTCACCTTTAATAAGCCCATACTACCTAAAGTGGTCAAGGTTGGCTTCTTACAAGTTAAGGTTGAGGTATATATACCAAATCCCCTCCGATGTTACAAATGCCAAAAATACGGCCATCATGAAGACAGATGCTCTCGAAGCCAAATCTGTGGCCGGTGTGGCGACTCCTCCCACCGTGAATCAGAGTGCAAGGCCACTCCGCACTGCGTAAACTGCGGCAAAGAACATCATGCTGGTTCCAAGGAATGCGACACTTGGAGACAGGAGAAGGAAATCCAGAGGATTAAATATACTAATAATATTCCCTATCCAGAGGCCATGAAGCTTGTTCAAGCTAGATCATTCCCCGGCCCATCCATCTCAACTGTAGTAAAGAGCAGCCAGAAAGCAACGAAAGATGCACAAACTCAAACAAACCCGCCTGAACCCCATGCTGACTCAAACATCCCACACTATAAACCGCAGAAAAACTCTACATCGACGCAAACAACATTCAACATTACCTCACCACCAAAATCACCAAATAGCAAGAAAAGGCTTCAAACAAATAGACATAAAAAAGGGTCTGATGACCCTATAAAAATACACAACAGGTTTGAAGACCTAGAGGACATGGATGCGGAGGAATTTGCTTCATGTCCTCAGGGTAACTCCAGATCCAATAACAAAAGATACACCCCCGTACTTCCTCCAGATAAATAACCAAATTATTTGCCACTCGAAAGGTCTAATATACAGCTGAAATGAAGAACACCATTTTACAATGGAATTGTAGAGGACTTAAAGCCAACTACCATGATATTCTTCTGCTTTTAGATGAACATGATCCTGCAGTACTATGTCTTCAGGAAACATTTTTGAAAACTACAGACAACATCACACTTAAAAAGTACTCCCTGTTTAACCATTACTCTCATAATGTTGACAGGGCCTCAGGGGGAGTCTCTGTTATTGTGAACAATAGAGCCCCTCATAAGGTCATTCCTCTAAACACAAATTTACAAGCCATTGCTGTAAGCGTCACTCTTCAGCGAGTGATTACATTTTGTTCTATTTACTTACCACCAAACACTAACCTAGTCCCAAACGAATTAGATAACCTTGTGCAACAACTTCCTGCACCATTTGTTTTACTCGGAGATTTTAATGCCCATAATATTCTATGGGGATCAAACCATATAAGTGATAGAGGTCACAAAATTGAAGACTTTATTTCTAGACACGATCTGTGTCTCTATAATACCAAAATACCTACATACCTACACCCAGGCACGGGTACATACACATGCATCGATTTGACAATTTGTTCTCCCTCGCTGCTTTTGGACTATGAATGGAAGGTCGCTGATGATCTCCACAGTAGCGATCACTTCCCAATCTCACTTGTAAATCTTAACTCTACAATTGATGAAGTAATCCCACAATGGAATTTAAAGAAGGCCGACTGGGTCAAGTTCGAAATACTCTGCAAAACTAGGCTGAATGAGGACACAGTTTTCAATGTTAGCGATCCCATTCAGCTTTTTACATCTATTCTAATAGCAATTGCAGAAGACTCTATTCCCAAGTCCTCTACCAACTGTAATAGAATCTTAAAACCTTGGGTCACTAAGGAATGTACGGAAGCCATTAGACTACGTCGAAAAGCATTAAACAAATTTAATAATCATCCGACGCCCGAAAACTTAGCTGTATATCGCATTGCCAGAGCCAAAGCTCGTCGCACAATCAGGGAAAGTAAACGAGCATCATGGAAGAAATATGTTTCTTCTTTAAACTCTCGTTCCACTGTTCAGAAGGTTTGGGATACTGTACGCAAAATAAACGGAAAGAACAAACAAAACCCTCTCCGACAACTGCAACTAAACAATAACAACTTTAATTCAAAACGTGACATTGCAAATACTCTTGCTGACAGTTTCTCCAAAAATTCATCATCATCTAATTATACCGAAGCCTTCCAAAAACTTAAAGCTCAAAAAGAAAAGTCACGTTTAAAATTCACATCCAAGAACTCGGAAAATTATAATCAGTTGTTCTCATTATCAGAGCTTAGGGAGGCTTTAGATAAGGCCCATGATACATCCACTGGGCCTGATGAAATACATTACCAGTTTTTGAAACACCTTCCAGAACCATCATTAAAAACTCTTTTAAAACTCTTCAATGATGTATGGATTATTGGTAATGTACCCAAAAACTGGAAAGAAGCAATTGTAATACCAGTTCCCAAACCCGGTAAAGATAGCGAAGACCCCAACAGCTACCGACCAATTGCACTGACAAGCTGTGTGTGCAAAACAATGGAACGAATGATCAATTCTCGACTACTCTGGTACTTGGAGGCTGGCAGTTTAATATCTCCTTTCCAAAGTGGCTTTCGATATGGACGGAGTACTAATGATCATCTAGTTAGACTAGAGACATTCATTCGTGATACCTTTATCAAAAAAGAACATTTAGTGGCGGTGTTTTTTGGTTTGGAGAGGGCCTGTGGCGCAACATGGAAGTACGGGATGCTGGGGGACCTGCACGATCTGGGTCTCAAAGGCCGTCTGCCCTCATTTATCTCTAATTTTCTCTCTGACAGGGAATTCAAGGTTCGAGTGGGCTCTACCCTCTCCGATACACGCCAGCGGGAGATGGGTGTGCCCCAGGGCGGTGTTTTGTCTGTGACGCTTTTTAACATCAAAATCAATAGTATCACCAAATGCTTAGCTCCCGGTGTTGACTGCTCATTATATGTTGACGATTTTTTAATTTGTTATCGCTCAAAACACATGCATACAATTGAGAGGCAACTACAGCAAAATATCAATAAGATTCAAAGTTGGGCCAGTAATAACGGTTTCAAATTTTCAAAATCAAAAACAGTATGCATGCATTTTTGTCAGTTGCGAAGACATCATGATAACCCTAAACTCACGCTGGATGGAACACTTATTCCAGTTGTTGAGGAAACAAAATTCTTGGGTGTTCTTTTTGACAAAAAGCTGACATTCATACCACACATTAAGAATTTGAAAGCTAAATGCTTAAAAGCCTTAAATTTGATTAAAGTAATTGCTCACACTGATTGGGGTGCTGATAAAAAAGTCCTCCTTAATTTGTATAGAACATTTATCCGTTCCATCTTAGACTATGGATGCATTGTTTATGGTTCAGCTAGGAAGTCTTATTTGAAAATGCTTGACCCAATTCATCATCAGGGAATAAGACTTGCTCTAGGAGCATTTAAGACATCTCCGTGTGAAAGCCTTCTCGCGGAAGCGAATGAACCACCTTTATCGCATCGCAGAGAAATGCTTTCTGCACATTATGCTCTTAAATTACGATCCAACCCTCTGAACCCAGCTTTTTCGGCCGTTTTTCATCCAAATTACAAAGCTTTATACGTAAATAAACCAAATGCTATACCTTCATTTAGTATTAGAATATCATCCTGCTTTGACCAAATCAAATGTAATCTATCTTTAATCCAGAAAACTTTTGTCTCGAAAATACCACCTTGGCTCATTAAGCAACCCCAAGTGAATTTTACGTTACACGATCGGAAAAAATCTGAGACAAACCCTATCCTATTCTTGAATTCTTATCATGATCTACTCAATGAATTTACACATTATGCTAGATTTTATACTGATGGATCAAAGGTTGCTGATAAGGCTGCTGCAGCCTTCGTCAGTGGCAAACACATAACCAAAGAGCGTTTGCCAAATGATGCATCCATATTTACAGCGGAAATCAGAGCAATAGACCTTGCTCTGACATTTATCGAAACTAATCATATTCTAAATAGTATTATCTTCTGTGACTCATTATCAGTGCTTCAGGCGCTACACAATATCAAACTAGATAATCCACTATTGGTGAATGTTTTGATAAAAAACTCTGAACTTAGTGCCTCATGCAATATAGTATACTGTTGGCTACCTAGCCATATTGGTATTAGAGGTAACGAAGAAGCAGACCGGGCTGCTAAGATGGCCCTATCTTTAGAACCATCGGATTTTAAATTACCATATTCTGATTTTAAACCTTGTATCAAAAAGTATCTACGTCAAAAGTGGCAGGTATCATGGGATGATGCAATCAATAACAAACTTCATGCCATCAAACCAATCTTGGGAGAATGGACTCCTTCCTACAGAACTATTCGTAGGGAGGAGGTTGTCATTGCAAGAATCAGAATCGGTCATACATACATTACCCACTCACACATACTAAAAGGTGAAGATCCACCAGAGTGCGTTCCTTGCAATGTACCATTTACTGTTGAACACTTTATGACCACGTGTTCCGACCTGCAACCTACGCGTGATAAATACTATAATGTACACGACATGCAGGAACTTTTTGATACTATTCAAATCACTAGTATTTTAGAGTTCCTAAAGGAAGTAAATCTTTATTTTAAACTGTAACTTTTTATGACCTTACCCAAACTAATTTTTAACTAATACCAATACCAACTATTATTTACATCTTTTCATCAAGATACATCATTTACATCTCCCGTTGATCGTGAACCAATATCTTTAACTGTTACCAACATTTACCATTTTATATTTATCTACTATGGATTTTTTACTATATCGCTGGTCGATATTGAACCTTTTTACAAATATGACCTACTGTATGGCGCTAAATAGCCTAAAAGTGCTGGTGCGCCGTTAAAAT
The DNA here is from genome assembly GCA_016746295.1 of Potamilus streckersoni. Lineage (NCBI taxonomy): Eukaryota > Metazoa > Mollusca > Bivalvia > Unionida > Unionidae > Potamilus > Potamilus streckersoni. Next base: position 1,342,696 of record JAEAOA010002144.1, read on the forward strand.
TCAATCAATCAATCAATCAATCGGCAAGATCAGGAAATTCTTTCCTGGCATCATCAATATTAAATCTATCAGGTTC